>RJWT010055423.1:0-10162 GCA_004365215.1 Cuniculus paca
AAGAACAAAAACAGCAATCCTATCATCCATCTCTTAATCTCTCTTATGAAAACACTAGGAGATGCAGCATAGGCTCCACCAATGCCATAAAACTAAACGTGTGCAAAATAAGAGTCCTTCCAAAGCAACCAACAAAATCTAAAATCTATAATATATCAATGGGGAAATGGGGCACAGAGATTAAATCCTGCCCATCAGTTAATTAGCACTTAAACTACAACTAGCCTTTTATTTCTTGCATCTCCATCTGGTGCTCCTTCTATTACAATGTCCCACCATTTGAAAAGCTGCCTGAATATTCAGTTGTGTTTGTACTTGCTAAATTTTGTAGAGATGAGAATGAAAAACAAAGAAGGTCCCATATCATGGAATTCACAGCATGATGCACTTTCACTTGTCTTTTGCCTGTGGGGACTTTGGGTGGGCACGCATCTGAACCAGCCTCTGCTAACCTCTGCCTCATACATGCACTTTTTGTAGTGGACGTGTTTCCATTTCAGGAGCTTTGAGCATATGCCTTTGGTCTTCTTTCACCAGAACTCATTATGACTCATACCCAGACACCAGCCCTAAGGAACAGTAAAGTGGTCAGGTGTGGGGAGTGGTGGGAAAGACCCTGGAGGCAGGAGGCAGAGAAGTCACTTGATTTCAAACCATGTGGCTGGGTTTATGGGACCTGACACAAATGTCCTGGAAAACAAGACAGATACCCTTATTACCATCCTTGAAGTACAAGCCAGGCATGCCACTTCAGCTACTCAGACAAATTCTTTTCAGTTGCTCTAGCCTCTCACTGGCCAGAGGCTATAGAAAGTTTGTGTCCTGGCTAAAGAGACCTCATAGAGGGCAACCTGCTCAGGACCCCTTCTGTCTCTCTCTTGAACAGAAGCTTTCTTTCTCTCAATAAATATATCCTGCTCATTAAAAAAAAAAAAGAGACCTCATAGAGCATTTAGTTGAGGCTCAACAGGTGCTTTCCCTGTCTGGTCCACACCAGCCTAACCCAACTGAGGAAGGATTTTGGAGAAGTGCATCTTCAGCCCTTTTTGACCTGACACAAAGTAAGAATGACTCTGACATAGAAAGGGTCCTGATAGTTCACTGTCAGGAAAAAAAAAAAACCGAAGATTATCATCTCTGGTAAGTGTTTTTCACCCTCTTGTTGGTGGCACAATACAAAGAGAAGAGCACCATCCCTTGGAGTTATCCAACACAACACCCCGAACGGATCTAGCCACACAAAGCCTCTGGTTAAATCATACAAGACCTGATTGTATGACTGAAATGAATAAAAGGCACCTGACTTCAAATGTGAATACTGTGCATGCATAAGGGATAAAAATATTAATTTGGTCAATGTTCTAGAAATAGCACTGTATTTCTATGTATCCTATTACCCGACAAGGTTAAGAACCCTTACATATATAAAGACAGGGCCATTTACCTTGGTTGTGGCTATAGGATAAGTATAAAATTATAGGATAAGTAAAATAATACAATCACTATCTTCTATTTGTTTTGACTATGGCAATTGTTAAGAGTCTGCTGTAGTTAGGTGTGGTGGCACAGGCCCACAATCCCAGCACTGTGGGGGGCAGAGGCAGAATGACCACAAGTTCAAGACCAGCCTGGGCAACTTAGTGACTTAACAAGACATTGTCTCAAAATAAAAATAAAAATAAAAAGGACTGGAGATGTAGTTCAGTGTGAAGGCTGTGGGTTCAATCTTTTCTAGTATCACACACACTCACACACACACACACATGCACACATGGCTATCAATATTCTTTGCTATTGCAATGCTATAAATGAGAAATAGATTGAGTTGGGGGCAGACAATGTTTAGAAGTTAGGGTACAGCAGAGATGGATGGTGGCTAAAGAAAGAGGGAGCACCAGGAAATCTTCCTGATCCATGCAGGCTCGCTTTAGGAAATGGTGTCCATTGTGACTGAGATGGACTCTAGCACCCACCCCAGAGGGAGAGAAACAGCTGCAGACATCTCCTGAGCAGATAGGAGAAGGCAGCTTCATGAAATGAGGCTACAAGCCAGGGGGTGGACAGGAACCCTTACTCTTTCCCTGTTTTCCTTTCCTTTTCCAGGGGGTAACTGTCCCCAATTAATTACTAACCTATCTCCTCACTATGATTCTGGAGATGTTAAAAAATGAATGACTTTTTTCCTTAAATGTGGAAATACTCCAAAGATTTCTACATCTACCTGTAAGGGGAAAAATAATAAGAAAATGACAAAAGACTACCAAGCTAGATGTCTCATTCTTTGGTCACAAATAGAGTGCCAAACTTGAAACAGATTTCATGCCCTTCAATTCAAGATAGGATTCTCTCCACTCAACACCAAGGTCTGTGTAATTAGCAACCTTACCTTTGTAAAAATTCTATTCCGTTTTACTTAATTTTCCCCAGTTAAAGATGGTGTTCACAAAATATATAATAGATGTTGTAAAACTAGAAGAAAATGTTCAAACGGGAAGGGGAACTTGGAAGCAGGGGAGAGGAAAGAAAGGAAAAAAGGGAAAAGAAAAGAATGAGAAAAGAAGAAAAAATAAAAACAAAGCATTTGTAAATAAGGAAGGGAAGTGAGGTTGGAGGGAGGATAGCAGAATGGGAAAAAAAAGAATCAAGTTACATCATGTCCAGGAACAAATTCCCTATGATAAATGTGATCATTATATATACCTAAAATGTACCTAAAACTTAATTAATTAAAAAATAAAAAATAAAAGCTGTGTCCAGGACATGATATATTTATATAGAACATTTAGTGCCCAACCTACTTATTCAATACTTAATTCTAAATTTGCTTATTATTAATCTGTTTTTTCCCCACCAGACAGTAACATTCTGTAGTGCATAGTCAGCTTCTTCTGATCCCTTATTATCACAGAGCCCTCCAGTAGAAACAGAGCAGTGACCGTGTCTACACTAGAACCGCATCGGGGGAACCAGAAACCAGCTCAACCTCAGCTGTGGGGAGGACAAAAGTGAAGTGACACAGCTAAGGGGAAAAAAAAAAGCATGAAACTTTTATGAGAACAAGAATTTAGGTGCTTTAGCAATTTTTCGTATTGCTTTATCTCTAGAACCTAAACAGTATCTGTCACTAGGATTCATATGCTTATTAAATAAATAATTAAATTCACCTATAAAAATACTGTTGCATCGATGAGAAACATGTATAGACACATAGCCTGTAAAAATTAATTAGGCATAAAAGATCAAACTACAATCCCAAACTCAGAAGGGATTTTAACAGTGTTACACAAAAAGTGTTGGGATACCCAGTTTCTGCCCAGTGGATACACAGTTTTAGTTCTGTTTTTAGGCAAGATGCTGGTTTTCCCCCATAAAAAAGGTGTAAAGTTCTTTGCTACCCACAGGCAAAACACTGAGCCCTCAGAATAAAAAGAGGGTAATATACCCAAGGAAGGACATCCCATCAGGACACGGTCAGGTGTTCCATGCAGAATAACTCCTGGCTCCTCAAATGACTATGTCCTAATCTCTGAAACCTATGAATATATTTTTGTGGTGTTAAAATAGCCAAGGGGAATTAAGACTGCAGGAATTAAGATTGCAGGAATTGATCAGCTAAATTTAAATAAGACTATGTTGAATTTCCCAGTGAGTCTAGTGTGATCACCGGATTCTTAAATGGAGACTAGGAAGGCCAACAGAGCGAAGGGACTCAGGAAACACTGAACTAACTAGCCACTTCGGCCTTTGGGTGGAGGAGGGGACCCACAAGCCGGGAATGTCACAGCATCCAGAAACAGGCAAGACAAGGCAAGGAAACTGATTCTGCCATGCAGCCTCAAAAGAAACACATACCCGCCTACCCACACTGCCAACTTCCAAAACTGAAAGCTAAAAATGTGGGTTGTTTTAAGCCTCTGAGATCATGGTAATTTGTTACAGCATCCACAGGAAAGGTCTGCACTCGAAACAAAGCAGAGCCGCAGAATCCCACCGCACCAGTGGAAGTTGGGAGCACACTCTTGTGAGGGCTGTGGCGAGGGGCCGGAGAAGTGAAAGGGAAATTTTCTGAAGAGGACAGCTGAAGTAGATGTGATGCCTGACTGACTTAGGGACCTAGCAATCATGTGTTGAATGGTGATCCTCACCATTCACACATTGAAATCCTGAAACCCAATACCCCATACCATGGTCTGATTTGGAGATAGGGTCTTAAAATGACAAACAATATAAAATGAGGTAAGTAGAGTGGGCCTTAGCCTGATATGACTCATTTTCTTAGAAAAAGGAGAAATTCAGAGATAGACATAATCAGGAGAACACACCACATAACATGCAGACAGCCATCTGCCCAAATCCAGAGACCAGCAATAAAGCCTTCCTGCACAGCCTCAGGAGGACCCAATCCTGTCAATACCTTAATTCAGCTTAAAACAGTAATGTAGATGTTCAAGCCACTCATTTTGCAGTGTTTTTTGTTTGTTTGTTTGTTTGTTTGTTTTGGTTTGTTTTGGTTTGGTTTTTTGTTTGTTTGTTTGTTTGTTTTTGTCTTTTTGAGACAGAGTCTCACTATGCAGTTCAGGCTGGCCTTGAGCTCACTTTGTAGCCCAGGCTCATCTAGAACTTGCAAAGATCCTCCTGCCTCAGCCTCCCTAGTGCTGGGTACAGTGATTTTTTAGAGCAACCCTAAGGAACTTTTACAGTGCTGGAGGGACTGATCAAAAAGTGCATGCTTTTCACTGAATAATCACCGATGCATTTCCTAATGTATGGGGAAAGGCTTAGATGATCCCTCACGGGCTCCAGGCGGAAATCCCGGTGGAGGAGAATTAAGCAGGCAGTGGCACACAGTCCTGACCCAAGATGCATTTCACTTGTGGCACAGGTTACAACAGCTCGCCTCCCTTTATCTACACGAAGCCTGGCGAATCTCGCTGAGCAGTGGGAAAAGAGCTCAGCCTAAGCGCAGGTCTCGGGTGGGAAAAGGATTCCTTACAAAGGAAGTAATGACCACACAAATGAAGGAGGAGCGCAGGGGACAAAGTGGGGATAACACTGAGAGATTGACAGAGAGGAAAGAGGAAGAGAAAAGACCACAGATGAAGAAGAAAAGAGATTGGGTCAATGAGGCTAGCATAGGCACTCTACAGTTTCTAAGCACGGCTACAGACACCGTCTCACTCAAACATCACCAGGGCCCAGCGAGGCGATCCCAGCTCTGCTTCACGGATGAGAAGCCGAAGCTGAGAGCGGAGTCCTCTGCCAGCAGTTCCTGCACCTCCGCCTCCCCAGAAGCAGAGCGGCCCCTCGTCGCGTCCCCTGGTATTTTTCCTGCTGCTCTCTTCACCGATGGCTGAGACACGTTTAACCTCACAAAAACACAGAACTCAAAAGCCACAGATGCCTATCCCAAGGAAACCCTAGTTAGCTCACCTAGATAGTTGTTTGCTCACATGAAAAACGTCGACCCACCACCAGCTTCCTCCGCTTTTCCTTTCCTAACTTCAAAATCCACCCCTGGGGCATCACTGCTGTCCCCTCCCACGCGCCCCATTCACCCCCGTTCACCCCATCCTCTACCTTGTGTCCTTCCTCCTCCCGCGACTCGGGCTGCAGATGGCACTGGACCCCTCGGAGGCGGGGGTGAACAGTGACTGGCGTGGGCAGAGCGAGGTCTGCCAGCCTGGGGCAAAGACTCTCCGGGTCCTCCGGGTCCTCCGGCCCGCTGTGGGGCGTGGCTGCCCGCGAGGAAGGAGTTGGGGCGGGCTCCCCACAAAGGGAAGTCTGCGGGCGCTGAGGTTTCCGGGGCTCGCCACACACAAACCAGCAGGAAGCTCTGCTGACAGCGTCAATCTGGACAGACGGCGAAGCTAAGCACTCATCCATGTCCGGGCGGCTGCTGGACAGCCTGGTGCGAGGGAGATGGATGCCAGGCCTGGTGAAAACGGAGCCCCCAGGAAGGGCGGCAGCGCCACCTCCTGTCCAACGCCCCTCAGCTGGCTTCAGGGCGCTTGCGATTGTCAGATGCCCCTTTGCGGAGTGTTACAAAGTACCACTGTCGTGGCCGTGACACGAGGATACCTGTAAAACTCCCAGGAGCAGGTAATTAACCGCACATCTAGCATATATTTTCGCAAACCCATTAAGGGCTGTGAAAACAGTGAACAGAATAGGTATGTTGCCTGTCCACATGGAGTTCATCATGAGTCCTTTCCGGCAATGATTTTGTTCTCGCGTCTCTTCCAGACGGCTATTTCTACCTCCTTGTTAATTCAGTGGGTGTCTATGGAGTGCCCACTGTCTGCTGTGCCCACGTGAAGGACTGGAGGCAGTCACTTTGCAATACACACTGGCGATCTCTTCATTTTCCAATAAACTCCCACAGACACTCAGTCAAGTGTATCTCTGTCTCTGCTTCTTTCTTTGTCTCTCTTTCTCCATTGTGCTTCTGCAATGGCAAGGAAAGATACCAACTCCAACTCTAATTCCGGTGGACTGGACACTCCTGGAATTTATTTACATGAGAATGGAGGAATTCCTGGGAAATCCTTCGGTATAAGAAAAGAGAAAGTCAGAGCACAATGGCACTGTCCATTCACAAGAATACCTTGGGGTCAGCGCTGTCTGCCTCTCCACGTCCTTTGGCTTGGAACCGAGTCCTAGGGAAGGGGACTGTGAGCATAGCTGGTGGAGGTATTTCACTCACTAGCAGGAACGGCTGTGGCATACAGAGTAGCGCTGCTCTGAAACTGTTTTCAAAGAAATTTAATGCGAAGCAAGGCAGATGTGTTCTCCCAACTCCACCTGAAAACACAGCCCAGCTGGACTCCCAAGAAGGTGAGTGGTGCTGTGGGTGGTTGAGGGCTCCTCTCGGTCCTGGGGCTCCTCAGTCACCTCAGCAGTGAGGATCACAGTGGCCCTGGAAGCTGTAAACATCAGTACAGTCACTGCAGCAATGCTTGGAACCCAAATGAGTCTTCCAGGCATTTAGAGTCACCACCCAGAACTGAAACTAGACAGGGGAAGTGGCCAGCTCCATGTGGAAACTAGGGCTTAGGTTGTTGATGTTTGGTGAGGCCCCCTAGTTCCTTAGGATTTCCAGGAACAGTTGAGGAAAGTTCTTTAAGAGAACTGAGGTTCTACAACCAATGAAAGACAGAGACATGGAATGTGGGATATGACTGTTGTGGCCTTGTGGTTACACCCGGTCAGTGTATCCTAGAGACCCCATGTATGTGTTGTTCCTCATACCCTATATACTAGCTTTATATTGTACATTAGTCTTCTATTGCTGATGTAACATATCACACAAATGTGGGGGTTCAAATAATGCAAATTTATTATCTCACAGTTCTGTAAACTGGAAGTCCCATAAAGGTCTCCCTGAGTTAAAATCAAGGTATTGATTGGACTACATTGCTTTCTGGGAGATCTTGAGAAAAATGCTCCTTTGCCTTTTCCAGCCTTTAAAATATCCCACATGTTCTTTGGTTTGGTCCAAACTTCTACCTACTGGAGCCTTTTCCACAGTGTGGAGCTATCTCTGGTGAGGTGATGTCCAGCTCTGTCTAAACTCTCTCAGTGCTAAGGTCTTGCCACCAAGCAGCTCACCCCCACTTTTCATTCATTTTTTTCTCACCAAAGCAGCTTTTATTTTCATCGTTTCACTGGGTATGCACATAGGCATGACACAGGTTTGAATTCATTAAGTCTTCATGCAGAATTGTATTCTTCTCAATAAGGAGGCAGGTTCTGTCCAAGATCCACTATCAACACATCTGTCAAAAAAGAAAAGATACACATATATGTTCATTTAAGTTACATATTTTAGAGAAATGTTAAAAGTTCAAGTCATGCAAAACTCAAAAACTATGTTAAAAGTTTTTCTTCATTCTTGAAGGCCAACGATAGCTAGTAAGGCTTTTCACATGCATTTCTCTGATTCTTCTTTCATCTCTGTGTCTCTCTGACCACAGCTGGGAAAGTTTCTCCACTTTTAAAAATTTATGTGGTTTTTGGATTGGACCCACTGGATAATCTCACCTGAAGCACCAATGCCTTAGTCTCATTTAAAATGTCTCTTTTACCATGTAAGGTAGCATAATGACAGGTTCTGAGGATTAGTGTGCAGAAATCTTTGGTGTCCATTATTCAGTCTCCCAAACACTGCTTAGAATAGCTGCTAGTCAAAGTCCCTATAACAATTTTATAGCCTGTTTACTGCAAAACATAACAGTTTTGTGAATGCTACTGACCATAAAACAAACTTGGTACTTGCCAACTACTTTTATTCTGGTTGGTAACATTCATGTTCCCCATGAGGGGAATGTGATCATTCAGTGCAGCTTAGAGATCACTGACCTACAGCTGGGTTCCACAGCTTACAACAGCTTGAACCAGCTTCTCTCTAACTCCCTGTTCTTTATTTATTTGTTTTGTGGGTTGGCTGGGTTTTTTGGGACAAGCATCTTACGGTGTAGCCCAGGCTGCCCTTGGCCTCCTGAGTGCTGGGACCACAGGTGTGCACCACTGTGCTTGGCCTCCCAGTTTTTTTTTTTTTATGTGTAAAATGGAGATGAAAAAATAGCAACTTTACAGATGGCTTGAGAAGCTCATACTTAAAAAAATTATATTTGTATAGCCGGACATGGTGGCACATGCCTGTAATCCCACCCCCCCTTTTTGAGACAGGGTCTTGATATGTAGTTCAGGTTAACCTTCAGTTCACTGCATAGCCCCGGCTGGCCTGAAACTTGTAGCAATCCTCCTGTATCAGCCTCCTGAGTACTGTGATCCTAGACTTGCTCCACCACCACACCTGGTGTCCTCTTTAACCTGGATTTCAGTATAAGTCTTTCTTCCTCACTTCCCTGTCTTAGTTACTTTTCTCATTGCTGGGACAAAATACCTGACACCCAAAGTTAAAGGAGGAAAGGTTTATTTAGCACATGGTCTGTAGAGGCTTCAGTCCATGATCGCCTGGGTTCAAGGCAGGGTGACACATGGCAGAGGGGCAACAGTTCATGGCAGTGAAAGACAGCAAAAGTAACAACAGAAATGAGGGGAGACAGGCCTCTCTCTGCCTTTTTTAACTTATCCAGACTGCTGGGATTTAGGAGATGCCAATCCAGTCAGTGGGCTGATCCCAGCAATCATGCACCCTTAATCCCAGTATCATTAATCCTGTCATTGAACCATGAATCAATTCCAAACTCTAGATTCAGTTATCTCCAAAAAAGACCCATCTGAAAATGCACGAGGCTTTGGGAGAACATGCAGACACAAACCATAACATCTTCTAATCTTTTTTTTTTTTTTGGTACTGTGGACTGAACCCAGGGCCTTTGCATCCTCAGCACTTTTTATGTTTTATCTTGAGACAGGCTCTCTACATTGCTAATTTTCCCAGACTAGCCTTAAGCTTTTGATCCTCCTGCCTTAGGTTATAGAGTGCTGGGATTACAGGTGTGAGCCACCACACCTGGCTAAGCAAGTGTCTTCCCACCCAGCCTCCATTGCTCATCATCTTCCCTCTGTTCTCTCATGTTCCTACTAGGATGATTTTTTCTAGCCAGAAAGGCTTATCATGTAAGATTCCCCATTTAAGATCTACATGTCATTACAGAATGAAATCTCCATAAATCTCCATAAACTCTCACCTTGTCTCTCCTCTCAGTAATCTGAGTCATACTAACTATTCATACTCACTAAAACCGCAACAAAAACTTGGGAAATACTAATCATTTCGCCCTACAAGAGGTTTTGCACACTCTGTTCATACTGTGCTCATGACGCCTCTCCTTCCCTAATTGATTGCCTAATGATTCTTCCTGCTTCTTCAGAATTTCCACTCAACTCTCAGAAGCAAATCTCTGAATTTCACTTAGATGCTTCTTCAATGCAGGCCATTTCTCCTATAGCACCCTGAGTGTTTCTCTTTTATAGCAGTGTTTCCCTGTCTGTTCCTTCTATAGGCTGTACTCTCCTTGTTGACTGAGACCACAATTTATCATTACAGGTCTTTGTATATACAGACGCTAGCAAGCTGCCAGAAAGTGTTTATCAAATTCGAGCTCAGGAAAAACTACGATGTTAAACTTAAGTCTCAAAATAGTTTCAGCTTCATCATCCTGTCCCAATGTGAGGTAGAGTAGATATTGTGAGG
>RJWT010055424.1:0-10171 GCA_004365215.1 Cuniculus paca
CTGAGAAAGAAACTGACCTAGTTCGTTTCAGCATTAGTTAAAGAGGTAAAAATGGAAGTGGCTGTGGTGCTTCATGCCTATAATCCCAGCACTCTAGGAGGCTGAGGCAGGAGGATTGCACTGTTTAAGCCTAGCCTGGGAGACATGAGAAGCTGTTTCAAAACAAAAAATAAACTAAGGGTTAGGGACTTAGCTCAGTGCAGAAGGCAGGTTCAATTTCCAGTACCACCAAAAAATGGTAAAAAATAAAAAACACAAATGTCCAACAAAAAAGATAGCTTATCCTGATTCCTTTATGTAGTGAATACAAGAAACCAATTAAACCAATGAGATAGCACATTCAGTTTGGAAAGAAACTGTTCAAAAGAAACTGTCCTGGAAAAGCAGGCCAGAAACAATTCTGAAGACATGATCCATCTTTTGAAAGACAATCTACATTTCACACCCTTCAAATCATGTGTTGAAGGCACATCCCCTGGTTATACCTGCATGGTAGGATCAATTAGAGGCGTGTTTGATCTTCTTTCTTATTTGTATTTTCCAAATATGATAAACCCAAACAAATGTTTAATTTTTCCTTTGAAGAAAATGGTTTCCCTATTTAAAAAAAGATTTGTGATTATTTTTATTATGCTCTTATGATAGAAAGTCCCCCCAGAGGTCCAGTTTACCCACCTAAATGACTCAATTGTGTCCTGTTGCTAACCACACCACTCATGTTTTGGGAGGTCCTGGAAGACACCCAGGAGCTCTGCCAGGGGACGTCAAGGAGGCAGCTCATTTTGGCTCCTCATCTCCTGAGGAGGGCAGAATGGCTTCCAACCACTTGACAATCCAGCAAGCTCCTACCCAGGCCTGCTTCCGGTTCCCAAGTCCTGCTTCTGGTTCCCAAGTCCTACTTCCAGTTCCCAAAGCAACAGCTAAAATCCCTGAGAGTGGGGTCTTGGCTGCCTCTGCTGGCTCTGCAAGGGCATAAATATCTCAGGAAACCGTTCCAGGCCTGAATCCATTTTCCGGTCTGGGTTAGTGACTGCTGAGGCAACAGCGATTTCAGTAGAATGCAGCCAGCAGCCTCCTGTTGCTTCCTCTGAAATGGGAAGGTAACTTCCTTCTTGAACCCCACCTGTGGTGAGGTAGCAGGAAACAGCAGTAGTTATCCTACGTGTTTTTAACCCAGAGGCCAGTCCTTCCTCTAACCATCCTTGGGAACAGGAGGGATACAGTATATCAGGGTTTGCAGGTGAAATTTAGAGAAATGGGAAATTGAAAGCACCCAGGAAAACTCATGCGTGCATTCTGGAATGTCCCCACAGGGAGTGGTGATGTGTGCCTCTGCTGAGACTTCGCAGGCGTGAAAGAAACCCAGGCCTTCCTCATGCCTACCCCATCCTGTTAGCCCATGGCTCCAGCCAGCAGGATCTGGCATCCACCTTGCTCCTAAAGGACCAGTCCTTTCCCACAGAATTAGATAGGCTCTTGGCTGCTCTGGCCTGTCGTCTCTTTCTGCAGGAGCATTTCAAACTCCTCAGTATTGCACAGGACACCTATGGACTATGGGTAGAGGCTGGACATTGGGGTTAGACACCTGCCCCTAACCCTGGCACCCTGGGCAATGCCTTTCACCCTTTATTAGCTAAGAAGAGACTGAGGTCAGAGAGGGGCATAAATGCACCCAAGGCCACACAGCTGCCAAGAGGACCTCAAAGCCTCTGCCCCCAGGGAACCACCTGTCTGCACCCTAACCCAGGACTCAGCTGGAACCATGAAAGGAAGCAACCTGGATGGGAGCTGGTGTCATCTCAGAAGTGCAGGGGAGTCCTGGTCCTGCTTGCTCCCCAGTCTCTGCCCACAGCTGTCCCCTGGAAGTTAGTCCCAGATTTGAGACACCGTCTAAGCCCTGGACATTCAAATGGCGGGGTGTGAACCATGGCAGAGTCCTCAGTTCACCCCAGTCCCTGAAGCCAAATCCGCATGTTCACAAGCTCCCTGTGGGATTCTGGCTCGCTGGCCTGGACGCCCCAGGAAATGCAAGCAGGATTCTCTCTCTATTCCTCACCCCATTGCACTGGAAATAAATTGCTGGCCTCTTGACATCTCCATGGAGTCAGTTGGAGGCAGGGGTGTCAGGAAGCATTATCCTTAAATGACCCCAGATGCATGTATCGGGCCAGAACAAGCATTTTATCCAGCACTGGCTACCCACATGGCAGTGTTCATGGGACACAGCTCACATCAGACTCCCCAGCCTGAAGAGGAGGTATTCCTGTCTTTCCAGCCTCCTTGCATTGCTGCCTCCTGAGCACATCTTCCTCCCCTGCAGAGCCCAGGCCCCTCTACGCCTCCCAACGAAGAGGGAGGAAGGGGACAAAGCGACAGCGAGTTTCCTCCAAGCACTCAGTCTCTGCATGTGTCTGTGCCCCCCATCCCATCATACATGCAAATCTGACCCTTAGCTCCATTTCACGGTTGAAGAATCGGAAGCTGAAAACACAGCCCTTGTTAGCGCTCTGTGAATCCCTGAGTGCAAGCACTTGCAGGTGTGACCGTGACAAGCACCTGCCAGGTGTACATCTTCCCATCATGGTTACCCAGAGCCTCCGGGAACGGCACCTGTGGCTGGAGCCAGGGCTTCCCTAAATCCCCACGATATCTGGTTCTTTCTCTACACCACCTTTTCCTATGCGGGGATGCCAGGCACAGGGGTGGGCTGCCCTGGGGGAGACTGAGGCAAGGGGTGGAAGAGCGTCCCACAGGTCTCTGAAGTCCTTGGCCCCAGACCTCAGCCCACTGCAGCTTCTGAGCCTCATCGCCATGGTCCTCTGTTGGAAGCTGTAGGTTTCTGCCTCTGTGGTTCTGTGCCCACTTTTCTGCCTGAGTAACCTAGAACTCTAAATTTCCACTCCTGGCTGCACATGAGGAGAGCAGGAGGGAGGTGAAAGCTTTTACTTAGGAGAAAAACTGGAGTCACGGCAAGGACATGACGAAAAGGAAGGGGCCTTTAGCAGAAGAGGATGCCGTCCCCCCAACTCTGCCCCCCAGAGATGCACATCAGTTGGGGAGAGGAGCGGAAATGGACTGCCCTCTTCAGAACCCAAGACACTGAGGCCTCAGATGCCACCCCCTAGATGTTTCTGCATAAGTATTGGATCACACCAAAGCCATCAGTGCATAGCTGAAATTTAAATGATGGCAAGACTTACAGAGCCCAGGGACATGGGATAAAGCCATGTCCTCTCCAAGGGACTTTGTGAGCACTGACCAGTGTGGTGATGTAAAGCTGCTCTTCCCCTTGATTCTGGACTGACCTCAGTGACTAACGTGACCAGCAGAATATGGCAGAAGTGACAGATAGGGATGGGCAAGGTTCAATCATTAAAGACCATAGGCCTTTCCATTCAGGTCTCCTTAAAACTTGCTACAAATCACCCACTGTGTATGAAGTCTGGGTAACCATGCTGTGAGGAAGCCCAGTCTTTATGAGGAGGTTCTGGAGAAGACAACACCAGGTAGAAAGTGAGGAAGGCTGAGGGGTCCCCAGGCCCTAGATAAATGAGCAATGAACCCATCTTGGAAGAAGGTTCTACTGCCCTAGGGGACCCCAAGTGGATTCAGGAGAAACTAACCAGTTGAGCACTTCTTGAATTCTTCTCCTAGAAAACTATCAAATTTAGGTGTAGCTTGTTACACGGCAATAGATAAAACAAATCACCCTTTTTCTACTACTTTGTAATTTTGCTATAACAACATAATATCATTTACTTAAAATATTCTGTCTTTAAATTGACTAAGTTCTTTCTCTCTTTTTTAACCGAATAATCTTTACGTCAAAACCACGTGCTCTGGGCCAGTTTGTGTCCCTTCCAAATTCCTGTGTTGAAGTTCTGACCCCCAGACTCTCGGAATGTGACATGATTTGAAAATGCGATCTGTAAGAGGTAATTAAGGGTCTTGGGGGAGGTCCTAATCCAATAGGGTTGGCTTCCTGATAGAAGAGGGGATTGAATTTTGGTATCCTTTGCAGGAGGCTGTCTTGGAGAAGCCAGCTGTGTTTATTTCTTATAATAAACTTTTGTTTTATTTTAGTGTTGGGAAAAAAAGAAGTGACTAGGACACAGCTACGAGGATAGGGTGAAGGCACTTTCGGCAAGCCAAGAAGAGAACGCTGAGAAGGGCCCACCTGCGGCACCTTGACCTCAAACTTCCAGCCTCAGAGTAGGGAGAAAATACGTTTCAGTTATTTACCCGCTTAACACTTTACCCCAAGCATCACTCGGGCCGCACGTTAGTTTACCTATTAACTCCCCCAACCAGTCGATTCTTGTGTTGAACACATTTGATAAAGTTGTCATATTTTTATATCTTGTTATATTATAAAAATTCTTGAAAAAATATGCAGTGTTTGGTCACCTTGTATTGAAATAAGTGGACAGGTAAGTGGTTAAGTCACCCAGTGTCTAGTGGCCACAGAAAACTAATATACTGTGAAACTGAAAACAAGAGTTAGTGGACACAGACAGATGCCAAACATAGAATATTTTTCTGTTGTTATATTTTTGTTAGGCACTGCAATGCCTTCAGTGGTGAGCACATCACACTTAGATAAACTGTCTGTTCTCATCTACAAAACAAGGGCCTGGGATTAAGAGAGAGGCTCAGGAGAGGCAGGGTCATCTCAAAGTCATAACGTAGCTCAGTGTGGTGGAATATGTCTTTAATGCCAGCACTCTAGGAAGCCGAGGAAAGAGGATTTTCTCAAATTTTTAAAATAAATAAATAAAAGGACTACAGCTGTCACCCTGAGTTCAATCCCCAGTACCACAAATGAAAAAATAAAAGTCATAACATGTTGATTGATAGAAATAGGATGACAGTCTCAGCTGCCTGATTCTTAGGCCACCCACCCAAAGGGCTCAGGAGATCCTAAGAAAGACATCTTGGTGCAACTGTCTCTGCAATCACAAGGATTTTCAGCACCAAACTGAGTGGATAATCTCTTAACACAGAGATACAACACGTCACTAAAAGTTAGTAGAAAGAGATCCTTAGTATTCCTTATTATGACCTCAGCCACTCACACTTTAGTATGAAGTTGGCTATGCTTCTTTAGTGGGATCAGATCAAGGCCTGCAGAGATGTACCAGTGAGAACCTAGGCCAGAAGGGATGACCAGTGTCATGAAGGACGAGGTCCCTGCCGTGGTCCAGAGGCTGTGACCTCCATGTTCATCCACTGCAACCTGAGCCCCGAGGTGAAAGAATTAGCAGGTGAGGCCTCCGGAAGGTGCCCAGGGCCAGGTCATCCTTGTGGATGGGACTGGTCCCCTCCCTCCTACCTGGTGAGGATGGAGCCCAAGGCACCGTCGGGAACCAGGAAGCTCCCTTGCCAGACGCTGCTTCTGCAGACAGTGTCCTCTTGGATTTCCAGCCAGCAGAGCTATGAGAAAAACACTTTTGTCATTTGCAAGCCACCCAGTTCCTGGTGGGTTTTTTCCTTAACAGAAGCTAACACAGTCCCCAGTTCATTTCTCAGCCTCGGGAATCCCTGGCTACACAGACAGACACCTGAAGACAGGAGCGCCGCCCGCACCATGTACCAGCGAGGTAAATGCGAGGCTCCATCTGCTCTCACTGTTCCTGAGCCCACAGCACTGAGCTGCAGCCCCAGCCCTTTCTATTTTTTATTTTGACACAGGGTCTTGCTAAGCTGCTAAATTACCCAGGCTGGTCTCCAACATGTGATCCTCCTGCCTCAGCCTCCCAGAGTGCTGGTGTTACAGGTGTGCGCCACCACACCCAGATATGTCCAGTCCTTTGATGTCCATTTTCTTCACGTGGGTTCTCTCACCCATCATAAATCCAGGAGGAAAGTCATCATCGTGCCCAGCTCTGAGACAAGTGACTGCTTCCCCCAGCAGGCAGCCTAGGAGATTTGAAAACCTACAGCTCTTCATGCGCTGCTGTTCCCTTTGGCTACACGGACCCTTCTTTACCCTGCATTGCTGCCTCTGAGAGGCCGCCCAGATTCCCTTCACAAATGTCTGGGAATTGCGTCCGTCTCCGAGCCCCATGTGACTTTGTGTTAATTTACCCTTTGCTGTTGAGACGCAAAGGGCCTAGATCTGATCCCACTAAGAAGCATAGCCAACTTCGTACTAAAGTGTATGTGATGTAACGTCACCCATGCAATGTGACACTTGCACCCTGACCCAGGTGAGGCGGCCTGGGCGCAGGATCACAGCTGACCCCTGCAGAATCTGCTGTGTGCTCCCATCCATTCAATGGCAACTCCGTCTTTGGAAAGGTCCCTGCTCCTCTCGTTCGCAGGTGAAAAAGCACTCACCCATGTGGAGCTCGGTACAGGGTTTCACAGAAAAGCCTTTTTTTTTTTTTATTGATCATCACATAAAATGGGGTCTGCTCAGCCTGACTCAGGGGACGCTGACCCACTGGCATTGTGCTGTCAGGAGCTTCCAGCACCCACAGTCACAGTACCAGGTCACCTGGGCATTCACCACTTGGTCTGCACAGGTGCTGGGCAGCTCCGAGGTAACTCCGAATGGCACATCTGACCCTGACTAGGTGTAAGAGCCATTTCCTGTAGGACATGGATATCAAAGGACTGGACATATCTGGGTACAATGCTGCATACCTTAATGCCAACACTTTGGGAGGCTGAAGTGGGAGGATCACAAGTTGGAGACCAGCCTGGGCAATTCAGTAACTTAACAAGACACTGTTGAAATAAAAAATAAAAAAGGTTGGGGTGTAGCTCCGTGCACAGGCCCCGTGTTCAATCCCCAGTACCACAAAATAAAGGGAAGGTCTTAGCATAACACCCTTGCTGTCTCCCTCCCCACCTCTTCCAGGGTCCTTTCTCAAACAACTTCCACTCCGCTGCCTGTCTCCAAATCTGCTCCTGGGAGCATCTAGCCCAAGATATCTCCCAGCTGGGAACACAAGCTTTGACCCATCTTCTGGGCGTCTTCCTGTGCGATGCCTGTGAGATGCTGGGCTAGGCTGGACTGGGCTGGCCTTGGCCAGGGCTGCTGCTGTAGGACTGGAGTTTCCCATGATCCTCCTGGGCTGTCCCGCATCTGCAGCTCTCCTCTGGGCCAGCAGGAAGCCTCACTGCTCCTGTCCCCTCTGCTACACACAAACAGCAATGGGCTCTGACATGGCCCTTCTGCCTGGAGTGGAGCCCTGCAGGCTCTCCGCCCGGTCACCTCCCATCATACCGCACTTAAGATGCCACAGTGTGTGTGACACATGTCCTTTCATGTCCCATTCAAAGGAGAGTAGCTGTGGCCTGGGGATAGAATGAGGGGGTTAAAATGAAACCTCCAAAGATCCGGAGACCACTAAGTGACCCATTTGGGAAAAAATTTTTAAGTTAAAAAAAAAAAAAACTTCCCTAAAAGTTAAGAAAATGCCAAGTTGTCAGCGAGTTTATTACAGAACCAGGCACAAAGAAAAGTAGCCACTGCCCCACCAGCCCACACCAGAGCTCCCCAGCCAGCACGCATTTCCCTTGGCTGCAAGATTGTTTTATGGACTGCTTTTCGGAAAAGCAGTAGAATAAGGTTTTTGAAAAATCACCATTAGATGCTTCCAAGAAAACCCCGAATCTGAGCAGAGCCAGAGGTGGCAGTGTCTTGCATGGTGTGAGCCCCTGAGAGCCAGGGACAGCCTGGCCAGCTCCGGGCAGTGAGTCCAGGGCAGGAGAGGTCACCTTGCAGCACTGCCAGAGGACCACCCTGGGCAGGGCTGCCCAGCAGGTCTCACAAGCAGCTCTTTCTCTCTGAGACTGCTGGGCACCGGCCCGGGAGGGAAGGGGGACTGTGTGTCTTGGCGGGGCTGACAAGGAGGGTCTGGGAGATGGTCGTTTTACAAGAAGGGCGTGCTTTCCCGTCCCGGTGGAGAAGATGCCCGGGGAGAGCACCGCGGCCACGAGTGGCTTGGAAATGTGAATGTTCACAGTCACTCATTCTTCCTATTTAGAGAGAGATTTGGAGGAAGGAAGACGGAAATGGGGCGTGGCTCCAAACCAGGACTGCCGTGCTTCCAGACAGCAGTGAGCAGATACGCGAGGATGAGGCTGAGGACGGAGCACTGAGCACCCAGACAAAGTCTCTCCTTCTTCAAAACTGGGGCACAGGCTGCCTGTCACCCAACTGCCATCTTCTGGAGGGCGCTTCAGCGAGTCTGTTCATCACCACATAAATATCAGAAACAGGTTCGGTGCTGGCACAGCGCCTAGGTGAAGCGGAAGTGTGAGGACCCTTGTGTACCCAGTGGCCTGAGCCACCTCCCACTGACAAGGGAACGCGTGGGCCCAGCTTGCCGGGACTGTCCTCATTTCAGTGCTGAAGGTTTGGTCCTGCATCCTGGAAAACTCCCCTGTTTGGGGAAAAGCAATTTGGCAGTGAACTCTGCTACACACACACACACACAGAGGCTCACACAGCTCACCCTTGATCATTTTGAGGTTATTGGTGATTTGGTTGCCAAAATTAGTCTTCCTCTCCTTTCGACCTGTAGGGCATGATGTTGAGCACTAGGTCCCTGAAATACAAATATTAAAGACCACTGATACCCTTTCCGTGCCCCACACCCCATTTCCTGTAATCCCTTAGCTGCTCTCAATGCTACAAGCAGTTTACAACCAACAGTGACCTCCCCTGGAGAATGACCTTGGCTGAATCGAGCCACTCCCCTAGAAATAGGGGCCCAGAGGGGTCACAGGCCTAGGTATAATGCAAGCAGGTCTTAGCCAGAGGACTTGGGGCGGTGTCGAGACATTTTTTGTACCTTAGGAATACTACTGACCTCTAGTGGACAGAGGACAGAAATGCTGCTGGACATTCTCCTGTGCCCCGGATGGCGCCCAATGGCAATGGTGAGCAATGGAGAAACCCAGGTGGGACGTGCTACTTCCTTCCCTGACCACCACAGGAACCGGCGGAAACTTTCCTGTTATTCACGCTCAAGATGCGCGCCATCCACCAACCACGTAAGCGCAATTTGGACCAGGACCACGGAAGGCAGCCCAGGATGTTCGAGAAGATACTTGGGCTGCCCGAAGGGACTGAAGCTCATGCCCCACAGCAGGTTTGCGGACGCAGGAAATGACGGGGACCCTGTGAGCGTGGTTTATGAAGGAAGCGCGCCAGGAGAAAGAGGGAGGAAGCCGCGTCGGGCAAGATCGCTGCAAAGCCCGGGCTTTATCCTGATCCTGTGGGGCATCTCGGCAGTGTAAATGACAGCTCGGAGCCCATCACAACTCTCTCGAGAGAAACAAGCTGAGTTTCCGTAGTCCTGCACTGGCCCACCACTGGCTGAGGGGCCCGCCAGGAGAGCCTTAGTGCCCTGCACTGCTTCCCAGCGGCATCAGCTCTCTGGCTTGGCAGGCGGAGCAGCCCGTGTCCCAGGGGCAGACCTTCAAAGGCACCTGCAGGAGCCGAGAAAGAAGCAACTGTGCACAGAAGCGGTGAAAGAAAGGAGACTCAGATGCTGCACCAGCCCTGCAAATCTGCCAAAACCTTGGGTGATGGGCGAAAGAAAAACAAGTAGTCCCAGGGGACCATTTCCGGTCTGCAAAGTGCTGAATTCATCCACAGTCCCACCTTCCTGGAAGTCAGCGGACAAGGATGAGTCGGCGATGGCACGGCTTCAGGGGTCACCCACTCATGCCGAACCCTTGCCACAAGTCTTCAGGCTCCTGATCCCGGCCCAGGACTGAGGTGTCCACAAAGTCCACTCGCTAAGGGACATCCATGTCTGAATCCACTTGACTCGACCAGTTCGGAGTTGTTTCTTCACCTGCCGGCAGACAGCTCTACCTGTGAGAATTAACTGCCTCCAAATGTCCTCGAGCCACGCAGAGGTCGGAGGGTAGGTGGAAACTTCTAGAAGTCCTTTCCAAAACTCACTGGGGCGGTGAATTCTTTTCAGAAAGGATTGGTTGTGCCCTTGGTTCATCTGCAGGGACCAGGGCTAAAACAAGTCTAAAGATAGGATGGACAGGAGCTTGTCTCTGGCAAGGTCGCTGTAGCGGTGTTAGGGCATTTATTAGTCCACTAGCACTGTGTGCATAAAGCTCCAGGTTGGGTGCCTTGTACCACACAGACCATGGTCTCACCATCTGGAAGCTGGGAGTGCGTGCTCCAGGTGTC
>RJWT010055425.1:0-10167 GCA_004365215.1 Cuniculus paca
CAACTACATACACACTCAGCCACCTTATCTTTGAGAAAGGGGCCAAACATGTACACTGGAAGAAAGATAGCCTCTTTAATAAATGGTGCTGGCAAAACTGGCTTGCCATATGCCAAAAACTAAAATTAGATCCAAGCCTACCACAATACACTAAACTAAAGTCAAAATGGATCAAACATCTAAACTTTAAAACAGAAACACTAAATCTGCTGGAAAACAAAGTAGGTAGAAATCTTGAAAACATAGGGGTAGGTGGAGAATTCATGAACAAAAGTCAAAGTGCACGGGAAACACTTCCCGGAATCAATAATTGGGATCTTGTCTTGTTAAAATATTTTTGCAGGTCAAAAGAAATCTCCAACAGAGTGAAAAGAAAACCCACAAATTGGGAAAAAAGTTTAGTCAACTGCCCTTCAGACAAAGGTCTTCTATCTAGAACATATAAAGAATTAAAAAATATCAGGCTCTCAAAATTCAAAGACCCAATCCAGAAATGGGCATCTGAGATGAAAACACACTTGTCAGCTGAAGAAATATGAATTACAAATAAATACATGAAACAATGTTCAGTATCATTGGTCATTAGAGAAATGCCAATTAAAACAACTCTGAGATTTCATCTCACTCCAGAAAGAATGGCCAGGGTCAAGAAAACCTCCAACGATAAATGCTGGAGAGGTTGTGGGGAAATAGGACCCCTTCTCCACTGTTGGTGGGAGTGCAGACTGGTGCAACCACTGTGGAGGTCAGTCTGGAGGTTTCTCAAAAGCTAAGACTCGAAGTCCCATTTGACCAATCTATTCAGATTCTGGGCATATTCCCAGAAGAAGTGAAATCTTCTTACCACAGTGATGTATGTGCACCCATGTTAATAGCAGCACAATTTGTAATAACCAAATGTTGGAAACAACCCAAATGCTCATCAATCGAGGAATGGTTAAAGAAGATGTGGTACTTTTATACAATGGAGTTTTATTCAGCTATAAAAAATGATCGCATTGAGGCTTTTATAGGTTAGTGGATGCGACTTGAGACAATACTCATACGTGAAATAAACCTAACACATATGTGTAAACAGTGCATTGTCTCCCTAGTGTAGGAAACTGAAAGACTCAATTAGGTACAATATTCCTGATAAATATGGAGAAATGTTTCTGAAATCCAGTGATGCTTTTATTCTTTGATTTGATTGGTTTAAGTCCCTTTCCTACTACTTGAAAGCAATATGCGAGACGATAGGAACAGCTCTTTTGAAAAATGAGACACTACAGTAGACATTTCTGGTTTCTTGTTATCTCACTTGAAGATCTGTAATGCTATTCTCTTTTATCTGGTTTTATTCTACTTTGTTTTGGTTGAGTTTACTGTTTGTAAATGTATGAACAGCTATTTTGAAGAAAGCAAGACACACTGGGGTAACCATTGTTAATCTCCTGTTGTTGTGTTTTGAAATCCTGTATAGCTTGCAGTGTTCTGTTTTGAAATACTATATTGTGTTTGACACTATTCTGTTTTATTTTGTTCTGTTTTGTTCTATTCTCTTTAAAACAAAAAAAATTAATACTGACAAAAATAAAAATAAATATAAAATAAATAAATGGGAAAGACAATAATCAACAGCAGATAGTATTGCAAGGATAAATCAATACATGTCAGATATAACCATCAATGTAAATAGTCTCATTTCACCAATCAAAAGAGATGGCTGGCAGAATAGATCAACAAACCATATGCAACAATATGCTGTATATAAGAAACATATTTAACTCAAAAAGAAATTCTCAGACTGCAAGGATGAAAAAAAAATATTCCCTTTAATTAGAACCCAGAAAATCATAGTTAGCTATTCTATTTGCTCGCACTGTGAACTTTGAGCTAAGACCGATCAAAAGAGCTAAAGAAGGTCACTGTTATGATTTGTATCTAGGTGACTTCCCCAAGACTCCTGCAGTCATGGAGGCTGCCAAATCTATCATTTGTAATTGGTTTGTTGTCTAGTGCTGGGATTAGCGGTGTGAGTGCCGCACATGTCCAGGGGTGGAGACTGCATGCTATATAAGGGAGGGAAGAAGATGTGTTTTCTCTCTCTTTTGTCACTCTTTTGCCCTCTTTCCTCTTGCCACTTGCTGCCACCATGAATGGCTGCCCCTCAGCCATGTGACCCTGCCTTGGAACTTGCTAAGTATGGACTGAAATCTCCAAGAAATGTGAGAAATAAACTTTCCCTTCCCTAAAAAAAAAAAGTAATCAGATCAGAAATAATATCTCAAGTGAAATCAGAAATGAAAAACATAATGAAAGAATTCCTAAGCATATCTAAAGAATATTTAAATAAAAAAAGAAGAGCATAAGAAAATGATGGGAACCTTGAATGAGCACTATAGAAAAGAATTACAATGCATGAAACATATTCAAAAAGATATCCAGGAAATTAAAAAGTCAATCCAAAGCTTGCAAAACCACTTGAAAGAGACTGAAGATAGACTTTCAGACCTTGAAGACAGGATTGCAGCTTACAGTCATGAAAGATTTTTTTAAAAATAACAAGGAATCAGGAAAAAACAATTCAATGGCTGCAGGACAATGCAAAGAGAAATAATTTAAGAGTGATAGGCATTAATGAAGAAGCAGGGGTCAACACAAATGAAATAAAAATGCTATGTACAGAAATAATAGTGGAAAACTTCTCAAACATGGGAAAAGGATCTGGCATACAGATAATTGAGGCATAGAGAACCCCAACTAGTCATGATGAAAGTAAATCTACACCCAGACATATAATAATCAAGATCCCATAAATTCTGCACAAGAACTGAATACTAAAAGCTGTTCAAGAAAAGAAACAGATCACCTATAAAGGAAAACTAATCAGAAGCACAACAGACTTCTCAACACAAATCATCAAGTCAAGAAGAGTTTGGAGTGAAGTGTTTCAAGTCTTGAAAGAAAACAACTTCCAACTCAGATTGATGTACCCTGCAAAACTATTTTTCAAAATTGATGGAAAAATAAGATACTTCCATGATAAAGAACAACTGAAGGAACTTATGACCACCAAACCAACCCTACAGAGAGTGCTAAAAAATACTCTAGAGAGAGATAAAGATGACCATGGTTCCAGGAACAGCAGCAGAGGAGGATCACCAAACACGACAGGCAATTGAATGAAGAGGAAAAAGCAGAGGGCCAACAGCAGGAAGATAGCATGGAAGATACAAACCAATGTATGCTGGTTATAACCAGTCATGAAGATGGCCTCAATTCAACAATAAAAAGAAACACAGGAAGAGTGGATCAAGAAACAAGATCCATTAATATACTGTATATAAGAAACACATTTAACTTGAAAGGAAATTCATAGACTGAAAATCAAAAGGGAGAAAACAATTGTTCTGTGCAACAGAAGATGAGAAAGAAAAACAAGGATAATTAGCCCAACAACTGCAGAACGGATAAGAAAGATATGGCATTTTCATACAATGGAAAGCTACCCAACTACAAAGTAGAATAATCTTGAGGTTCTTTGGTGGCAACTGGAGATCATGTTCATGGGTGAAACAGTTTGAACTCATACAGGTGAACACTAGTATTAAAAAAAGGAGCTAGTGGAATCCAAAAACACAATATATATTATAAAAGTGATAGGGGAGGAAACACCTAGGAGGAGAAGGTGGAATCATCTCAATGTTAATTTCTTATTGTCTTGTCTTGAACTCTTGTAAATGTTTTCACAATTTTGGTAGGTTTGGTTCTGTCCCATCTTGGTTTGTTAGATTTTACATGTCAGATGGTACTGGCAGCTAGTTTGAACATAATGGGATGTATTATGGTAATCATGACTGCTTTACTATTATCTCATTTTGTAGTCCTGTAATGTTTTCATTCTTCTGTTTTGTTGGTTTTACTGTTTTGTTTTGTTTTGTTTTGTTTGATTTTATTATATGTGATGGTGTGAACAGCTATTTTGAATTGAAAGAGACATTATAGTAACCATTGTCCATTTGCTGTTATCTGGCTTTGAAGTCCTCTAATGCTCTCATTCTTGTTTTGTTTGGTTTTAGTCCATTTTCTTATTATTTGATTTCACTATGTATGAGGGTATGGATGACTACTTTGAAGAGAACAGGAGACTAGGAAAGCCATTGTTGATTTCCTATTGCCTTGTTTTGAATTCCCATAATGCTCTCATTCTATTGTTTTGATTGATTTTATACTATTTTCTTTTGTTGGATTGTACTATGTGTGAAGGTATGGACCGCTATTATGAAGAAAACAAGAGATCTTATGGTAGCCACTGTTGATTTCCTGTGGTCTTGTTGTGAGGTCATGTGTTAGTTGCATATTCTGTTCTGATTTACTTTGTTCTGTTTTGTATTGTGTTATTCACTTTAAAATATAAAAATAAATAAAAAGGAAATAAAATGTCCATGCTTTCAAAACTGACATGTAATACTTATATACTTAATGCAATCTCCAGCACCAATAGCATTTCTTATAGAATTTGGGAAAACAAACAAAGGAACAGTGAAAACAGAATAGAGATCCCAGAAATAAAACTGTGCAAGTATTTCCAATTCATTCTTGAAAATGTGGCAAGATTATGCATCACAAAAAGAACAGAATTTTTAATAAATGATGCTGGAAAAACTGGATGCCTATTTGGAGATTTTAGAAACTAAACCCATACCTTTCATTCTGCAAAAGAATCATCTCAGAATGGATTCAAGTCCTAAATGTGATACAGAAGTACTAAAACTACCGACCTGCAAGGAAATAATCATATGAGAAATATTTCAAGACAGTTCCTCTATTAATGATTGTCTTCATATGACTCCAAAAGTCCAGGAAACAAAAACAAAAAATAGACAGCTGAGATTATGTTAAAATAAATGCTTCTGCACACCCTGTGGAATAATTATATAAGGAAGAGACAGCCCATCAAAGAGTAGACTATTTGCCAACTCTTCATCTGACTAAGGATTCATTTGAATAATATAAGTAGAACTTGAAAAGCATAACAAATATTCAAGTAGTCCAATAAAGCAATAGGTCAGTGATGTGAATAAATGCTTCTCAAAAGAATGTATGAATTTGGCCAAAATGTATTTAATAATACTCAGTGCCACATGTTCTCTCTCAGAGTGTAAGAAAAAATTTTGGAGTGGAGAATATGGATTCCTAGAGGTAACAGCTGGAAAGGGTGTGTGGATAGAGATTGGATTTGAATATTGGATGCTATATACATGTATTGAAATTCTGCACTAAGCTCAACAAAGTCAATTAATACACATTAAAAGAGTGAATTGGGAAGCTGGGCATGGTGGCCCAATCCTGTAATCCCGGCACCTTGGAGGCCGAGGCAAGTGGATTGTTGAAAGTTCGAGACCAACCTGGGCTACAGAGTGAGCCCAAGGATAGCCTGAATTGTATAATGAGACCTGCCTCAAAATGAGCAAAAAAACCAAAACAAACCAAAACAAAAAAACAATTAATTGGGTTAAGTTGGTAAAGAAAGACATTCAACGGAATCTATATCTTGAAAATGAGAGATGAACAAAATCATATGGAAAAATTTAACATGAATAACAGGCTCATAAGCATATGAAAATATCAATGTCTTTAAGTATAAACTTTTATAAATGAATGCTGCCAGAAATCACCAACTAAGACTATTTATTTATTTATTTATTTATTTTTTTTTGCGGCACCGGGGATTGAACTCATGACCTTATGCTTGCCGGGCAGGCACTTAGACCGCTGAACTAGATCCCCAGCCCTCTAAGACTATTTAATACAATTCAAATCTAACCAAATACCTGGTGTTTTATTAATTTTGTAAATAATTAAACCTCAACTTAAAGTTGAAGAAGCATAATTTCACCACACAGTCCACTATTATGAATAAAAATATGCACCGAATGTATTGTGATGGGATTTTAGGAGATACTGATAAATCTTTCATCAAAGAATAACAGCTCTGTCTAGAGCTATTGCAATTATCCATGGTCAGAGATGATAGTTTAGAATCTTCTGTACAAAATACAAACCAAAGGTGAAGTTCAGAAATAATGTTGATAAGTAATAGCTCATGCTAATAATTATATTGCTTATTGTCACATAAGTAGGGTAGATTTTCATAGGTAAAATCTTATCAATCTTCTGGATGCCTTGAAATAGTGTTACTTTTGCTTATAGGTAAAATGTAAAGTGGGAATTTGTTAGAAAATAATCCATAGTTTAAATGTGTAAGGCTTGTGAAATGAAGGTAATACTGGAGATAAATAAATATTATACACATGAACCTGGAGGTCAGAAAATGAGCAGTCATCAGTTCCTGACTTGTATCATCTTGGTCTCTGAGGGTATGCACTCCTGAGGTCAGAATGACAGCAGAATTGGAGGCCTAATGAGGAGCTATGGATACTGAGTCCTCAGAGATTTAATGAATACACAATTCTGTATATAAAAAGCTCAATTGACATCCCTGCTCTGTCAGGTAAAAAACTATTCCTTTGCTCAGACATTGTTCCTGAATGGGAGTCTATTGATATATTTCATCTCTCTGCATTATGTGAGGACAGATCTTCCATCTTCAATACCCAAGTGAGTTGAGAACATTATTTTTCTTGAAGTTGACAAGGTAACAATTCCCATGGCTACTGATTTTGAAATGAGGGCAGTTGTGTTAATAGAATTTCACCCCAGAAAACAACCATGAGAAGACATGCATAAGACGGTGAAAGAAAAGACATTCGTGCTTTTACTCTAACATATTTTGGACATATTCACAAATATATTCACACCAATTCTCATTCAGTTCTCACTCTTCTGGTCTCATATACTTTACACTGAGAGGGCCTGTTTCCTTCTCAGCAAAAATGTGCACCATTTCCAATATGATGACACTACTAAAACAGTCTTACTTTTAATTTAATTCTTATTTTGGTGTTGTTGAAAATGTTTGTTTAGGTTGTTAGTTGCTAGGTCTGCTATTAAAAAAGATTTATAGTTGGAGAAGCTTAACAACAGAAATTTACTTTCTTGCAGTGCTGAAAGCTACAATCCCAAATATCATGGTTTCCACATCAGTCTTATAATGACTTTTCAAATGTGGCTGCTGTTTCTCTGTGCATTTACTATCTGCTAACCTGTAATTTCTGTCAGACTCATCAACAACATGCAAGGTGTAAATCAAACAACTGCCTCAGATTTCAATCTCCTGGGACTCACAGATGATCCAGAACTCCAGCCCCTCATCTTCAGCCTCTTCCTATCTATATACTTAGTCACCATCCTGGGAAACCTGCTCATCATCTTGGTTGTCAGCTCTGAGTCCCACCTGCACACCCCCATGTACTTCTTCCTCTCCATTCTGTCCTTGAATGACATCTGTTTCAGCACAAGCACGATCCCAAAGATGCTAATGAACATCCAACAACAGAGTCAGAGCATCACTTACACAGGCTGCCTCACCCAGACTGGCTTTGTAATAATTTTTGGATTCTTGGAAAATTTCCTCCTCACAGTAATGGCCTATGACCGCTATGCTGCCATTTGTCATCCACTAAGGTACACAGTCATCATGAATCCCCACTTCTGCGTTTTGCTTGTTCTAGTCTCCTTGTTAATTAGCACAGCAGACTGTCTGCTACACACTCTGATGGTGCTGCGGCTGTCTTTCTGCACAGACCTGGAAATTCCTCACTTCTTCTGTGAACTAGCTCAGCTCATCAGGCTTGCCTGTTCTGATACCATCATTGATAACATCCTGATATACATTTCAGGTTGCATATGTGCTGGTGTTCCACTCTCTGGAATCATTTACTCTTACGTTCACATTGTATCATCTGTTTTGAAGATATCATCAGGAGGGAAGCATAAGTCTTTTTCTACCTGTGGGTCTCACCTGGCTGTTGTGTCTTTGTTTTATGGGGCAGGTTTAGGGGTGTACATTAGCTCTGCAGTGACTGACTCACCCAGGAAGACTGCAGTGGCTTCAGTGATGTATTCTGTTCTTCCTCAAATGCTGAACCCCTTTATCTACAGTTTAAGGAACAAAGACATAAAGGAAGCCTTACAGAGACTCATCACTAGGAAAGCTTGTCTGCTATAATATTTCCTTTGCCTTGGATTTCAGTTTCTAGAGTGATTCACAATGACAGGATTTCTGATGACCCAGAATGCTTCATTTTATGCCTGACTTGAAACCTTGCCATGCATTATGTATAGGTGTATGACATTCTCCAAACACAATCACAGAATTACAACCTGAAGAAAGGTTTTAGTTTTAACAAGTTTTTGTAGCAACCTCTTAGAGAAAGACAAGTTGGAGATAGTAAGCAGGGCCAGGGACATACCGACACATATCCATGATGATATCTACTGCATAGCTCCTGCTTGAGTATGTTGTTGGGCCCATATGAATTGTTGCCTAGAGTTAGTCCTGCTGTGAGAAAAGGGTGGGGCACTCATAACGTGTAAAGCAATTACTTAGAGTTGCTAGTGGCTGACTCTACATTTCTGTGGTAATAACGTCTCTAACCATATTCGATGTCCTCATCTGTATATTAGGCATAAATTGATGGTATCAATGATTTGAGATGATTGTAAGATACTTGAAAGTCATTCATAAGCTTATTTCAGCCCTAGCACTGAAATATTTCTGGATTTTAACATTTTTTACATTCTAACAATCAAGAAAGTAATTGTTTTGTAGAACACTGGAGAAGAAAGAGTATCAGAACACGGTAGGGTTTCCATCAGTCAGTCCTCTATCAGGTAATCTCTTCCTGGAACTTTCCCCTCCCAGGTCACTTGGTAATAGCAGCAAAATCTGATGCTGTGTCTGGAAATGCTGCCCTGGACAGGAAACGACAGCCCTGCTTTGAGTCAAGGGATAAATACCATTTCCACTGATCCATCAAACTGAATCTGTGTAGTGGATGGAAGGTTGATCCTGCAAATATGTCCAGATCCTGTCTCACCACGTTGTGGCTAAGTGGTAAAAAAAACATGTGAATGTCACCTTGCTGGTTTCAGTGACTGCTATGTTGAACCCCATGTTTCTTTATAAGCCAGACAGAAGATGAGAAGACATGGAAAGGGAAGACATTATATCCATTATATCAACGGAGGGACAAATGGATTGCTTTGTCCTCATAGAGAGCAGATTCAGAGAGCACAGCACAGAGCCCACGACAATATCGCTCCTGAATTCTATGAACCACCATGAACTATTTATTAATAAGAAAAACATTAAAAATCCATCCACCATGCAACTACTATGGAAAACAGTGTGGAGATTCCTAAAATAACTAAGATTGAATGTATCATTCTACCCAGCTATTCCTCTTCTGGGAATCTTCCCAGGAGAATGAAAAACATCGTACCAGTGATGTATATGCTACCATGTTTATAGTAGCACAATTTGTAATAGCAAAATTCTGGAAACAACACAAATGCCTATTCTCCAAGGAATGGATAAGAAAGATATGGTCTTTTTGTACAATGGGATACTACTCAGCTATAAAGGATAAACTTGAGACTTTTATAGGTAATCGGTTGCAACTTGAGACCACACTCATAAGTGAAATAAATCAATCTCGCATGCATAATTGTCATATTGTCTCCCTGGTGAGAGAAACTGAAGGTAAATATGGTCTAAAATGTACAACCGATATTGTGAAATGGGAAGAAGTTGTTAAGAAAGAAAAAGGAACTAGGAGGGGGAAAGGGAAAAGGAAAAGGGAAAAGGGAAAAGATGCAAGTTAGTTATACTATTAGTGTCCCTTAGTTCATTGCAAAGGAAGGTTTCCACTTATATCAATTGGATAACTTTTTGTTCCTATATCTTGTACTCTGAATAAGTACTTTAAAGATCATAATATGCAATGTGGGCTGGGGATAGTGCAAGGTTCTGAGTTTGATTCCCAGTACCCCCCTGAAATGCAGTGTATTAACTATTGTTATTCTCCTATCATCTTGTTATGAAATTTACCTTTTTTCAATAAAATAAAAAAAAATCTGTCCACCAAACTAACAAGGAGCTTGAGTGGATTGTTACTTGGAGGTGTTTCTGAAACTTTCATTTCAAGTCCATAGGAGTGGAGGGAGACAGCAATCAACTCTGAAGAGGACCCATGTGTCTCAAATGCAGAAGCTCATCTC
>RJWT010055426.1:0-10159 GCA_004365215.1 Cuniculus paca
TAAGAGAAAATTGTATCTTCCATAACAGTACAAAGAATTTAAAACTGAACTATCTAGAAAGTATAGGTATGGTTTTTAGAGAGCTGGAAATACACACTCGAAGAAGCTGATAAAAAGTTGAAAATGGTACCTCCAGGGCTATGTAGTTTGGCATGGTAGCCACTAGAAAGGAAATTGAAATTATTTTTATTAATTAAAATTTTTATTTTTATTAATTAAATTTTTAAAAAATTAAGCTATGTGTGATGGTGCACATATACGACCCCAACACTCTTGAAGGTAAGGCAAGAATATCGTTAAGTGCAAGCCAAGCCTAGGCAATTTGGGGAGACTCTAGGTCAAAAAGTATAGCTCAGAGCAAAGACCCTGGGTTTAGTCCCCAGTACCAGAAGTGGGGGTGGGGGGAAGAGATTATTTCCTGGGTTCAATCCCCAGTACCAGGAGTGTGTGTGTGTGTGGGTAAATTAAAACAGTGTAAAGCAGTGTAACATCCGTCCCTTAAAAACATCTTTACCATTTGCACAGGACTACATTTCACATTAATGGATGCACTATGTGGATTATTAATGATATACTTAGTATGTATCTATGGATTAGACACATAGACCTCATTAACAACTGTTTATATTGCTTGTATATTAAAATTATAACATTTTGATATACTATGTTAAAAATAATACAGGCGAGTAACCCTTTTTTGAAATGCTTGGGACTCAAAGTACTTTGTGTTTCACTTTTTTTTTTAAGATTTTGGAATATTTGCAAATACACATATAGTGGAACATTTTAGGGAGGAGAGTCAAGTCTGAACACAGATTTCATTTAAGTTTCATATACACCTTATACACACAGCCTGAAAGCAATTTTAGATAAGATTTTTATTGCACCTACACTTTTACTGTGACTGGCCACATCAGATCAAGTAAGGAAATTTTTTTTTTTTTTTTGGAGACAGGGTCTCTCTATGCAGTTCAGGCTGGCCTTGAGCTCAGGGGAGGAATTTTACACTTGTGATGTCTATGTCAGTGCTCAAAAATTGTCAGAATTTGGAGCATTTCAGGGTTTGGATTTTCAGATGAGGGGTGTTCATCTATATTAAAATTATTTTTACCTGTTTCTCTTTGCTTTTTAAAGCTACTGCTAGAAAGCTATTACACGTGACTCACATACTTTTATTACACAATAGGGAACAGGAAGATCTGGGGGCCATCAGGAGAAGAACATTATTTTTTGTAACTGAAACTCTCTGTTGCAAAATAATTCTCCACAGGCCTAAAAATTCCTGTTCATCTTGCCAGTGTGGCACTAACTGCTGTTTTGCTGTGGACTATTTCTCCAAGGTTACTTTTTTGATAACAAATTACCTTTAAAGATAGGAATATTATTTCCCTCCTTATTACAGATGAGGCTTCTTGACAGTAAAGATAAGGTAGGCCTGGGAGTGTAGCTCAGTGGTAGAGTGCATTTGCCTAGTACATGCAAAGCACTGAGTTTGATCCCCAGTACAGCACACATACAAAAAAAGAAGTTGCCTGGAACAGCACACAGCATGCACAGCATCTACTATAAAAGATTCGGGTTCCCCAAGCTCAGGGTCTTTTCTCATAATGCAACCCACGGTTTGTGCAGTTATCACTACCCTTTTCAGGTTGTCCTGTGGGAATCAGGGCTTGAGAAACCCATAGAGAAAACAATGATCCTCTGTTACTGCTATTAGTATAGCTAACAAACTATCTTTCATCTCTGGGCTATGAAACTTGGGTCTTCTGCAAGATCCACAAACACTGTGGCAGATTTGTTAGCTTTCAAGCAGTAGGGTACAATCTTAGTCCATTTATAGTTCTTGGCACTCCTATGGAACTGTCTGCCATTTTAAACAATATGTACTTATCGTTTTGATTAAAAAAGGCCTTTTGTAAAGGTATTAATTTGTAAAGGACTTTGTTTTAAAAGTAGTAATAAAAGTAAGAGTTGTAAAGGTGGTTAATCAGTTTTAAACATAACTGTTATAAATCAATATTCTAAAGCCCTAATAAGAACAGGTATTGAAATTTCCTTTTCTCTATTCCTACTTTCTTTTTACAATTGCACTCACTGTTTAATAATATTCGTATGTATATACATATATATAGCGTATTTTATAATTTTATAAAGTTTAGAAATCCAGAAGTATAGTTAATAAAATTTCTAACACTTTCTTCTTAATTTTAAGTTAGATGAAATAAAAATGGTTTCAACTGTGAAGTTACCTACAGGAGGAAAAAAATTGGTTCTCCTTGCCTGAATTAATGACATAAAAATTCTACAGACTTTTGTTTCACTTACTCATTACACTAGCTTGATTCAAAACCTCACTTAAATAACTAACCCTTGCATTTCACTCATTCATGGAAATAGCACTTGTTCCTCTCTTTTCTCATGGCCTTTCCTCCTCCCCATAAGCACAACCAAGGACAGGAGCACGGTGACAGCCTGTAGAGGGTACTAAAACCTCCCCTTTTGCCTACATGCATGGGCAGGACAGATAAACTGTACCTATCTGTGAGACAAAGTAGAAAGCTCTAAGTTATCAGGAGGGAAAAAAAGATTCAAGAAGACTCCCTGATTACAATGGACCTGAATCTTGCACGTGGGTAGGATAGATATTTAGAGAAAAATGCATCCCCTACTTTTATTGTTGCTCAGGAAGTAGAAGTCTAAAGCAAAGGAAGCCCGAGAGGAAACAGAGATTGCAATGTGTAAAAAAGGGAGTTTAAAAGAAGAGGAAGGTGAGAGAGGGATAAGAGCAGTTTTGCCACTCATGTTCTGTAACCCTGAGGACCTCCTTACCCATTCTACTATGTCACTAACAGCCAGCTCTAGCCTCCTCTCGGAGGGTTCTTCACCTGCAGAATGAGGTCTGTTCCAGTAACTATGGAAGTGCTCATGCCATTCCCTAAGAGGAAGGAACTGGGGAGAATCAAATCACTATTCTGGAACTTTCCTTTATAATCTTCATCTAGTCCTCTCTTTAAACACCAAATGACAGCTCAAAAGGATGGACGATAACCTAGTCACCAGCCTGCCTAATCCTCTGCCTGTGAACCTGGAGACACTACATTAATGGTATCAAACACGAAGAGGAAAACCAGGAGTGGTGGCACATGCCTACAATGCCAGCACCTCGGAGACTAAGGCAGTAGGATTTCAAGTTTGATTCCTGCCCAGGCATCTTGAGGTGGCCTTGTCTCAAAATAAAAAATAAAAAGGACTTAGATGTAGCTCAGTGTGACTGCCCTGGGATCAGCTCCTGGTGTGGGGGGTGCACTGGCAGGGCCGGGCCCAGTGCGGGAGCCTGGCCTTGCTGGGGTCCCTCCTAGTGAACCTCCTCCGTTGTGTCCATCAGAGCCGCCAGGCACAAGCAGCGGGGCGTGAAGCCACAGGCTCCAGCTGAGCACTGGAGTGAAAATGAAAATGAAAATGAGGAAAAGCTGGACACATTTCCCGCTCATTTCAAAGATACTACAATGATGTGTCCTCAATGTTCAATATTTGTACTGTATCTTCCACAACAAACGTCCCACTAATCCCAGTTCTCCTGCCTATTCAATTCTCAACTCTCAATATTCTTCATCCAACTTCTCTTTAAACTTAAAATTTGACGTTAGAAATGGACATGGCTTTATCCATACAAACTCCATACATTCCTTGGCAAGCCAAAGAGCTCCATAATTACACTTAATGTCCAAAATCAATACATTTTAAGAGTAAGGATAAGAAAGTAGTAAACCATTCAGCCTTAAGAAGGAATGAAGGCTGGGTATGGTGACATGAGACTAATCTGAGCTTTCTGGGAGGCTGAGACAGGACACCCAGAGCCTGTCTCAAAATTAAAAAAGATTTTAAAAGGACTGGCCATGTAGCTCAGTGCAAAGGCCCTGGGTTCAATCCCCCTGTATATGAAAAATGGAAGAATGGAAAGAAGGAAGGAAAAGAGGGACGGATGGGTGAAGGGAGGGAGGAAGAGAAGAAAGAAGGTAGAAAAGGAAGGAAATTCTGATACATGCTACAACACAAATGGACCTTAAGGCGCCACGCTAACTGGAGTAAGTCTGACACAAAAGGAAAGGCACTGCAAGGTCCAACTGAGAAGAAACACCCAGAGCAGCAAACTCACAGCGGCAGAAAGTAGAACACGGTTTCCCAGGGCTGGGGTGGTGGGCATTGAACGGGAAGTCACTGTCTGAAAGGCAGTTTTTACCCAGGCCAAGGAGCAGCTCTCCAGACGGCAGCCTGTGGGTGGCACAGACTTCAGAACTTCCTCCATCAGTGACACGGTTTCGCTCAGGGCGTGACAGGGTTTTAACCTCTTCATTAAGATTAAAACGAGAGGCAGCTGGCACACAGCTGGACTAAACAAACCTTTCCAGCCAGCAGAGTGCAGGGAGATGAGGAAAGCTGCGGCCTCCCTCGCACAGGACAGGCAAGCGCTCAAGACTGAGCTGTGTCCCCAGTCCCGGGAATGGGACGTACAAGACTTTGCACACAAATTTAAAAGATGAACATTGGAGGAAGTGTATTCAGAGGGTATAGGCATGAAACCTGGGTGTCTGGAGCTAAAAAAGAAATAAATAAATAAATAAATAAATAAATAAATAAAAAATAAAAGGGGGCCTTTTCAGAGTGGAGTAGGATGAAAATTTAGACGAGACCCTCAACTCCCTTCTCAAAGATGGCTGTTTCCATGTAACCTACGTGGCTTTCCTGCTACCCCAGTGTTCTTCCAGGATGAGCAACAGCGACGTGACCTTTCACGTGGGAAACACCTGTTCCCTAGGACACAAGAGTTCATGTCCAGAGGCTGACTTTGATAGGCCCAAAGTCACTTCTATTTATGTACACACCAAGACCAAGTGTGCCTTTCAATACGAACCCTCAACCTCATGACCACTGCAGGCCAAAAAGGAGTACGAAAGATGGTATTGTCCCTCTTCAAAATTCCAGACTGAAGAGTAATTTTTTTAAAAAATCCAAAAGTAGGTAGTTTATAGTGCTGCATACATGGCCACAATTGTATGGAAACAAAATTTTAGATTGGAAAGTTACTCTACAGTTCAGTTTGCCCGCTCTTAATTTTAAACATGAGAAAACTAGGTCAAATGGAGAGATCAATTCCTTAGCAGATATATCTGTAAGATACATCTTACAGTGGCTCTGGTCTCTTCACACTGAGAGCTGAAACTGCAGACATCCTGTGGCTGGCAGGGCCTGGGGCCTCTGAACATTCCTGAATTTATATGTTCTAGCCTTCTAAATGCATCCTTAGTTCCAAAAATTCTAACTCAAAAATCCTACATTCCTTCTTGGTTTTAGAAGTGGCCCCCAAATTCTGGATTTCCAGTTTGCTAAATGTGATTGTCACAGTAAGAATTCTCCTTCAAAACGATAACTTAGGCTGAGTGTGATGGCACACCCCTGTGATCCCAGTACTAGGGAGGCTGAGGCAGAAGGACTGTTGTGAGTTCAAAGCCAGACTGGGCTGCACAGCGAGACTGTCTCAATAGATACATAAGTACGTAGGTAGGTAGATAGATAAGACAGACAGATGACTTAGAAGGCTAACCATTAGCAAGACTGAGAGGCACTTTTTGCCTGATTGTCCCTAACATGTTTAAAATCTAGCCCCACCTCTTCCATGTGGTCCCTCTCCTACCCCACAATAACTGTCCCTTCTGTGAAATCCAACATCATTCACTACGGGAAGCCACAGTGCAAAGAGAAATGTGAAGTCAAATGGAGACGAGAATAAATCCTAGTGTGTGGTTTGACCTTTCTGAGGTTTGGTTTTCTCATCTAAAAAATAGTAAGGATGTGGTCTTAGACTTTTTCCATTTCCCCTCTACTCACCCTACTTTCTGAGCCTAGCAAAAGCTTACTCAATTAGTAAAGATTAAAAAAAAAACAAAACCTGTCAGGTGCGGTGATGCGTACCCATCATCCCAGCTACTTGAGAGGCAGAGGCAAGAAGACTGCAAGTTTGAGTTCAGCCCGAGTAATTCAGCAAGACCCCGTCTCAAAATAAAAAGGAGTGAGAGTACATAGCTCAGCGGCAGAGGGCTTTCCTTGAATGTGTGAGGCTCTGGGTTTGATCCCCAATACATCAAACACACACATACGCTCAAATATTTCAAACTTTCATTTCTTCTCTCATCCCCAAAATATGGGGCAGTGTCTTGGATGCTTTTTGGTTAAGAGTGCTTTCTAGCTCAGTCTCTTCCAGAGATGGAAACTAAAGTACGGTACTTCAGTATTCCAAACCACAGTGTGTCAGTGTTTATTAGGAAATCCCAAGTGACTGGCCTCAGACTGGGTACTGTGTTCAGCCTGCCTCTGGAATTGATCCTGGTCTTTTTGGTCTTCATTCCCATCTGCACAAGGGAAATACTGCTCGGACTGGGTGCAGGGCTGCCGACTCCTGAGGGCTAAAGCACGCTGCCATTCTTCAGAAGGTGAGTGATGGGGAGTAAGTTGAGGGCCTCATGTCAGGGCCCTGGGGGGGGGTGACAGGGAAGTCCTGCTCAAGGTCAAGGACTAATGCTCCATTTGCTCAAGTTTGAAAACACTTTTTCCTCACAGTGGACATATTTTGAAATCAATATGCATGGATGCATCGGTGCAAAACATGTTCAGGGCTGTGAGGACTTTCTTTTTTGCTTCCTTTAAAGATGCTATCAAAGGACAGTGTGTATACAAAGGTATCTTAGCACAGAGATTGCCAGTGACATTAGGAAGTACTTAGCCAAGCATTTCCCCCACATTTTCTACTTCGTTCTCACAAACTGCCCTGTAAGTGGCTATTTTTATTCTCACTTCACAGTTAAGGTAACTGTGGTGTTAGCTGCTTTACAGATGGGCGTTTGCTCATTGGCCTAAGAGGTGAGGATGGCGCTGACTCCCTTGGAAGCAAAGAGAACAGAGTGCAGTGTATTTCTGGCCAAGAACAACACTAGATCCAGTTATTAGCAGCTTCTAATTATACTCTCCTTGCCTCCGAAGTTTTCAAGGAGTACCAAAACCTCCAAATCTGCATGCTGCACAAATAAAACAAAGCCTTCAGCGCCCAGACACACCCAGCAACCACTTCGATGCTGGGGGACCTGTTGGTGCTCTGGGCTTCAAACAACTGCTCCAAAAACCCGAGTGACAGACGAACTTCACCCAGCATTTTCATTTTCATTTCAATTACATTTATGAATAATCCTTGAATTTAAAATGCTCAGTAATTCCCAACACGATGGCATGAAAAGAGATCTGTGAGATGAAAACATACTTAGAGACAAGTTGTACCCTGGTCAGTACAGAATAGGCCCATTAGAAAATGACAAACAGAGGGGGATGTAGTGCAGTGGTGCAGTGCTTGCCGTGAGAGCAGGAGTTCCTGGGTTCGATCTCCAGCACCACAAAAACAAAAACAGAAAACCCTGTCAGCCTCCAAATTAATATACTGAACATGTGCATTGGAAATTACACGAGATACACAAACTCAGAACTATTTCAGCGGACATCTTTTTTGGGGGGTGAAGGAGGCCATTCGAGTGTTTCTGTAATGTTTGCATCTTTACTCCCAAATTTTTTTTTAAAATTACAAACTGAGATTGCAAAGTCACTAATTCTCCAACATAAGATCCAATGGAATCTTATGTGCACAGCATTATAATAAAGAAAATTTCTCAACAGTAAAAGGACATTTACAATCCAATTTCATTCCATTTCCTTTGGATTCACGTCCCTGCTCTGGTGCTGGGGATCAAAGGCAGGGCCTTATACCTGCTAGGCAAGTGCTGGACCACTGAGCTGCAGCTACACCCCAGGCTGGGGCTAGCTCCTCCTGCTCCCTTCTGGCACCTGTCTGTGAACACTCAAGATTTCTTGACACATTTACTCAGAAAAGCAGTCTTCTGTCCTACTTTTTTCATTAACAGGGTATCAAAGAATCTTCATTGTTTTAACCACAATTAGTTTGTGTCTTAGGATAGGATATTAAGGGTATTTCCAAATTACATTGTTATAAACACGAGTTATAAATATCTTGATCTACGTACTCATAGCTTTGTTCTCTCCTGGCTTTCAAAGGGTTCTCTTGGGATTCTCAGAGGTGGGGACTTTAGGTCAAGATTTATAAATCACTGAGCCTCTTGACTGCCCTCCAAACAGGCCAGGCTTAACTTACACTGTCACCAGTAATAGCTGAGGATCATTTCCTCTACTTCGACTAGAGAATTACTGTAATTACTGCATGTGTATATGTGTACGCTGTATAATTACTGCTGTCAATATGCAACTATAAAATGGTGCGTCATCACGGTTTCCTCTTGTTAATTCTTCACTAGTGGTTGAATATTTTCCCTTGGGCTCACGTGAGGACAGGAAGTGTGGAGAGCCATGACTTCTGGAGCCAGATGGCTTTCACAGGAAACCCGGGATCCATCATTTACCAACTCAGCATCAGGAAGCCCTTAACCTCTCTGAACTTCAGCCTCTTCTTTTAAAAGATTTAAATTAACTTAAAATTTTAAACTGGTACATGAAAACTGCATGAACTGACAGAGTATTACCAAGGTTTTGATACACTTGCTTCTTTATTGGTAAAAATAGGTATAATTGATGCTATTAATAATTTTAATTGAGAAAGTGACCATATATAAGTTATGAGATTTTATTAATAAGTGAAACCTATAACATCCTTATACAATATTCAACAGTGAGTCCTTTATAAATATTATCAATTTATTATTGTTTATATTTTCTCTTATCTGACCTTTGTTCAAATCTTTAATTCATATGTAAGAGTAACTTTTTCTAAAGCAGTATAAAAAAATTATTTTCAGCTTATTATCAGATAATTAAATGCATTTGATTTAACATATTTCAAGTTTACTGACCAAATAGTTCAATGCAATCAATTTACACAGCAAGCATCGATTTTGTAAAACAGACCCCTGGATAGCCAGAAAAATACAAACATAAATAATGTGGATTCACTGCTTTTAAAGAATGCAGGCAATGATTATCTGCTGAGCTTTCTGGGGGAAATGATACCCTTGGTCAATATAATTGAAAGCTATTTTTGAAACGCTATAGCCACTGCAGGGCTGAAAGAAGGGCGCTAGGCCATTTCAGAAACACCAGCCATGTTGTAGTTACTAAGTCTTCCTAGGATGGGTGCCCTCCTGAAAGGGAAGAGAAAGGTGGGCATAAAGAAAGACAAGATACAAGCTTAATTATTGCATGGTGTCTTTTATGAAAAATCCAAAATACAGATAAAGAGCAAAATAACAGGATAGGTCATAGGAAGTAGGGAGATAGCTCTTTCTCAAATGGGAAGGGGATCAAGAGATGAAAGGAAAAGGGATGGGGAAAAGATTAAAAAAATGGAAATAGAGCTTTTCCCAATGGGAAGGAGACCAAAAGTTGGAAGGAGCAGGGAGGGAGGAAGGGTAGGGGATGAAAAACGAATTAAGATGTGTTATGTCCAGGTACCAACTTCCCTTGATAATGCAATCATTACATATTGCAAACGTGTATAATAAAAATAAATGAAAATTCAAAAAAAGAAAGACAAGTTTCTACACTGCTGGACTTTTTATTTCGTAGCCCAAAGACAATAATGCCTGCTGCAAATATTTAAAGGGGGAACATGGGATTCAGCATTTCTCCAATTGTTTGTTTTCCAAACAAGAAACCTTCTTGGACTAGCACATCACCAGTCCATAAATGAAAAGTGAGAGTCCCAGGTTCCAGACTCCTCTGTAACTTACGAGACAGCTGGCTTGTACCTTTCTGAGGGTCAAGACTGAGTGGAGAGTTGAGATTGCGTGATGGAAAAGGGGCTTTTCCCACTTTACAGCACTGCCCCATCTCAGCTCTGCCATTCTGGGGGGTGTGAGGGATGGGCTACCCACACAACCCGAGATGGGAAATCTGGTATTTCCTCATGATTGGTATCTGTCACATGTTGCTTCTCTTTCTCCTAGTCTCTTTTTCAATATGGATACAAAGAAGAAAAATTTCTATATGAGTCAAACAAGAAATCTAGGTTTTCTGAAAAAAAAATTACACTTGATTTTAGACATGAAATTACGAGACATGATCAACCTGTCTTGTAGATCTAACCTTTTGC
>RJWT010055427.1:0-10152 GCA_004365215.1 Cuniculus paca
TACGTGCATCATTTCATTTAATTCTCATAAAAATCCTGCATGATAAATAGATGAATATATACATATAATATATATGAGATGGATTCGAATATTTTAATCTAAATTATTTAACTTAAAAACTCATACTATTTCTTCTGTCTCCAGCATTTTCAGCTTCACTTTATTCGTACATAGTATAAAGTCTCTGTAAAATAGGTAACGTTCTATTGACTAAAAACACTGTCATCTCAGACTCTCAGCAGAGAGTGAAGAGACACAATAAATGAATGAATAAACAAAATATTGGATTGAAAACTACAAAGTAGAAATTAAGACAATGAAAAGTGACAGCAAGAAAGACAAATGTATGGAATTGATGATTATGAAGATTTATGAAAATGAAAAGGATCTATAATAATTAAAACTTGAAATCATGCGCATTTTCTTACCAATGAAGAGTTGTTAGGGGCTCCTTTTGAATTACTCCAACTTTCTTTCACTGATGAAAGGCAGCTAGAGCTAGAAAGGACTATAATTAATCATTTTTCCATGCCTGTTAGAAATAGAGCAGACTCTATTAACTGAATTTATTTCTATTTGCCTTGATTCTTTAAGCAATTATGATGTTCTACAAAGTTGAAGTCTCTGACTTTAAAACAATAAGGAAGACCTCCCTATAACGACGTACTGCTAAACAAAGATATTGTTATGGCTTCGATAATGTTTTACAAAATTCTCACGTGTTCACAAGTGGGGCTTTTGGAAGATGATTGACTGGATAGTGGTGCATTGCACTCATCTGTGAATCCTTCCACTAATGGGTTCAGCAACCAGACATGATGTTTGTTCGGAAGCTGGAACTAGTTGGTCGCTTCATGTTTGACATGGGTGGATACAACTATCTCCTTATCAACGTCCTCTCTTCATGGTCTCTGCCTCCGGGTCCCCCTGATAGGAGCAGCTTCCCTCCTGTATACATTCCCATCATGCTCTTCCTGCCTTGAAGCCAGACAGCAATGGCTCAAACTTCTACCAGCTCAAGCAAGAAACCTCTACTTGGTATATCAGGTATTGTGTGTGGGTGACAAGGAAGGTGATTAATACCGATAGAAGAGCCAGAGATACAGCTCAGTGGCACAAGCACCTGTCTGGCAAGCATGAGGTCGTGAGTTCGATCCCCGATACCAAGAAAAAAAAAATACAGATCGAATTTCAGTAGCATAATACCTGTGCTACAAAAGTCAGAAGAGAGGAGATAGTATTTTGAAACCATACTTAAAATTAGAAGAAAATTATGAACAAATGGTTACAAAGTAAAATGTAAGCTCATAGCAGAGCTGTCGAACTTTACATTTAGGTGTTATGATTCACGATATTCATTGTTGCAGTGTTAATAAAATTATTTTAAAAATTGTATTCAGGTTTTCATGAGATGAACCTTTTAGAAGAAAAATTCTAATGGCAGAATAAAAACATTATGCCCCTTGATAAAACTATCTTTAGAATGTCCACAAACGTTACAGGAATACTCAAATAATAAATCAAGGAGTCAGTGTTGAATGCTAGAGCAAGAAAATATACCCAAAAAATACTAAATTTTCATGAGCAATGCTTTGAAAGTTGAAATTAGAATTTAAGCGATTTAAGTAAGTAAAAATTGTTTTAATTATCATCAGGAACATATTTTTAAAAACCTTCTTACCTAGTCCATTACTGTGATTCTAATGAACAAAACATTAGAACAACTAGGCAAAAATATTCAGGTAAGGAATTTTGAGAATCACTTTTCCATATTGCCTTAACTGTGTAGTTTCTGAGAAAAGGGATCCTAAGTCCACCCTAATCCTAAGATTAATCATTCTACAAACAGGTTTGCTTCACTTTGAATTAATCAAAACTTTGATTCTTTTATATTTTACCTATACCCATTTCCCCCACACCAAAATAAGACTATATCTTCTTTTGTTTGGAGCAAGACTACTTTTGTTTTGTGTCTCTCACACCCATGCAAGAATTAAGATCTGCTTTTATTTTTAAAGAATGGGTTATTTATTATTGGATAATTTGAAATTTCTATGTAGATGCTAATTTGGAAATCTTTTTTTACTGTATGATTTCTGATATGAAAAATAAATCTGGTCAAAACCTTTTTTATTCGTGTCCAGTGTTGTTTGCACCCTTTCATACCAAGTGATTAATTTAAAGATACTTTGAATTCTTCTCAATTTTTGCATACCTAAATACTACATTCGAAAATTAACTTAGTTAAATTGTGATTTTAAAAAAATTCACTTTTGGGGAGACAGCTAGAGAAGAGGAACAAATAGCAATAGAAGTAAAGAAGAGTAGAAGTGATCAAAGTATGTTATATACATAGAGCAGTCTGCCAAAACGAAACCTATTACTTTGTATAATTACAGTACAGTAATAAGATTTTGTAATAGTTTCCACATAAAACAAAGTCAACACCTCTGAGATTATGCCTTTGATACTTTTTAGGGAACTCAGGTACACAGCTTTACAAAATTTTTACATTCTTGTATGTGTACTTTGTATTAAATATCTTTTTGTTCTCCAGTTTCATTTGTAGCTCCACTTCTAAGTTAGTTAACAAGTAATTTTCAATACATGAGGCAAAACAAAAGCTCCAGTAAGTGAAATAAAATTTAAGTCTTAGAATTGAATTTACATACACAGAGAAAACTTTGAGAGGCTATCTAGTTAATATGAACCATTGTCTCAATAGATTTCTCTGATTGGGTTGTGGTTAGAAAAGCTATGATTTATTTACTTCTTTGCTTTTTCCCAATTTTTAGATTTGATATAAAGACATATTTTGTTTTAATGGAGAGAAGGAAATATCACCATCTAAATGTTTTCCACTTCATGAGCACAGAACAATTTCCACTTATGTGAATTTTCTTTAACTTTGTTTAACAGTATTTTGTGTGTTTAATTATACATGGTATGTAGTTCTTTTGTTAAATTTATTGATAAGTGTTATTTTTTGTTGCTATTATAAATTGAAAGTATTTTCTAGTGTTAAGTTTATGAGTTCTGAAAAATAGTACAAGAGAAGAAAGTGCTGTTTGTCTTTACGAGTATGTTTAATTCTTTTGCAATTATTGTTTTATGTTTGTCTTGTACACCATTTAAAGTGAAGCATTCAGTGTTCTTCATTTCAAAAAGGGAAAAATCTCAGATCTCAAGGTTGATTCTGCTACCTCCTTTTTCTTTTAGGGTCACATATATTACAACATCAATTTAAAAACAGTTAATACAACTAATTTTCATTCTTGCTGTAACAGAATTTTTTCTGAAGCCTTATTTTTAAATTTGTGCTTCACATACTCAAGTCTTGAATTCTAAAAGATAAAGTTGTTGATATGTTATCTGCATTCAAATATGAAGCTGTGTTCAGAAAGGTCAGTAAAGAGAAAAAGGCAGGCTCACCCTATATTGTCCATCCAAGCTGGCAATGAACTCACAATAAAATCTAGGATGGGCTTCATTTGGCAGGAATTCTCCTGCCTCTCCCTTCTGAGTGCTAGGAATACAGGTGTGTGCTACATCACCTGGCCTTTTTACTTCACCTTATGCAAAGCAATATAATAGAAATGAGGTTTGTTTGAAATTTTCCAAATTTAAATTATCCCTAAATCATTTTATTTCATTCTTTACAATTTATAAAAATAAACCTAGAAGATTAATATAAATATTGTAAAAGTCTTTCTGTTAACAAAAGTGGTTTCAATGATTATATGCTGCATATTCACAAGTGTTAGGAAAGGTCTACACATATTTTTGAGAATGGTATAACAGTAGTTAACAAATTGATTTATTGTCTAGTTTCCTGAGATTCTTTCGATTAGAAACAATATTAGCTGACTTATTAGTGTTATCCAACTGGTTTTTAACTCACTCAGGATAATAATTTTCCACACCAGAGAATAAATATCCATTGCACCTGAATCAAAAATTCTGTTTTCATTTTTTTAATAATTCAATTTCAGAGAAACTTCATAGTGCTAAATGTAAACTATTGCAATTAAAATGATCCTAAGAATCAGTTACTATGAACATTCTATTAAAATACCATTGAAAACATTTTACTAGATACAGTAAGCATTTAACACTGAAGTAAAATTCCAAGGGATCAATCATTCAGTATAATGTTTCCATTTAAATAGTATCATTTGAAGACCTCCTGTGAGTCGGCACCATGTGCGGGCTGACTTGGGGGAGAGCTAGATGCCAGCCCTCTCCTGTGAGTCAATGCCATTCGCTGACTGCAAGGGAAGAAATCAAGAAGTCAATAAGAAGCTAAGATCTCCTGTGAGTCAGCGCCAAGCACGGGCTGACTGAGAGAGAGCCAAGCACCAGGCCCTTACAGGGCTTTGGCAGGGAAACAAGAATACCAGTGTTCTTTCCCTCATCCCATAAGTGACCAGCTGATCCAGAGAAACACAGGCTGATATGGTAGCTAATGAGGCAGAATACAACTTGATGCTTATAGTGTTTAGTGTTTCACTGACTTTGCAGGCCTAAAGCCAGTAGTCTGATCACGTAGTCAGAGGATAACAATATGCGAAGTAGCATGTATGGGGTATCTCCTTCTGAAGGTGGTAGCCATTGTTAATTTCCTATTATCATGTTTCAAAATCCTGTATCATTCTCATTGTTTTGTTTGTTTCAGTTTTATTCTGCTTTATCTTGTTTGATTTTGTTGTAACTGATGGCATGGGCAGCTATTTCAAAGATAACAAGATATATTATGGTAGCCATTTTGGATTTGCTATTATCTTGTTTTGAAGTCCTTTATTGCATTCATTGTTTTGTTTTTATTGGTGGTATTCTGTACTGTTTTGTTGGATTTTTTACTATGTCTGAAGGTATTCACAGTTATTTTGAAGACAACAAGAAGCATTATGTAACCGTTGTTGTTTTCCTATTGTTTTGAAGTCCTGTGTCACTTACACTGGTTTGTTTTTTTATTGGCTTTATTCTGTTTTATTTTGCTTGATTTTATTCTTTTTAAAATAAAATAAAATAAAAATTCAGCTCAATTCAACACATTCAGGCTCTTTCCTTTGGGGTTACTCAGGAGGTTCCACCCTGAACCCCCAAATTTAGGCCTGTGTTCTGTTAACAGGTCATCATCATTTATGTCATGGTGACCATGTTATATAAAGACGACTGGTTTTCCAAGTGGTAAGTATGACCCTTAGAGAGCAGAGTCAGTAACACTTTGTCTCAAATGTACCCTTGGAGCATGCGCATACAGTTTTGTGCCATTGAATACCACACAGTGTTCCTCCCTAGAGATCTTGGAATTGCTCAATGCAAAGAAATATTTTAATTAAGCATTCCCAGTTAAACAGCAAAAGCAAGTAAATTGTAACTCAATACAAAGTCAATGAAGATATTTTATTTAAACATGTTAGTGGGCCAGGGATTTAGCTCAGTGGCATAAGCACCTGCCTGGCAAGAGCGAGGTCGTGAGTTCGATTTCCAGTACCAAAAAAAAAATTGTGAAAAAAAATAAACATGTTAGAAAGTAAAATCTATATCACGGCAGGATTAATAACACTATCCTATTATAGCTTTTAAAACAACAACGGTCTAAAATGAGCTTCCCTGTGAGTGATTTAAAAACTGAATTTGTTTAAAGTGAACTCTTCATTAAAGTGTGAAAGATGATACATATATAGAAAGTGTACAATAACAGTAAATCTCTATGAATTATTCTAAAATCTACACATTGTTTAATCCAGTCAACAACATTGGAAGTTACCTCTGTGCCCACTTAAGTCATTATTTCTTTAGAGTCCATAACATTTGTCTGTTGCTGAGACAAACACCTGACACCAAAATGAAGCAAGGAAAGATTTATTTAAATTACAGTTTCTGTGGATTTCAGTCCATAATCAGCTGACTCCAAGGCAGGTGGCATGGCACTGGGGCAACACTTCAAGGCAGCAGCCAGAACAAAAGAGGGCCGCTGCTCATGGCGGCTGCAAGCGGCAAGAGCAAACTGCACCAAAAGAGCAAAAACACGCCCCCGTTTCGACCTTACATTGTATGTCAGCTCCACCCCCGGGCGGGTGCAGAGCTCACACTGCCAACCCCAGTTCTACACAATGAATCAATCATAAATCTATATACAAACCATAACAACATTTATTCAGGCTATTATGCAATAATTTTTTAGCTTTAAATAAATGGAGTACATTTGCTTGTTATTTTGTTTTTGGCTTTTAATATAAGTTGCCTGATCTTTGTGATAACTGTTCTTTCTTTGGAATAAAGTTGATTATTTCCTTGTTGTGTGGTATTAAATTTCGTTAAATATATTGCAATACATTTATTCATTCACCATTTGATGTAGAATTAGTTTGTTTCTGCATTTTGACAAATAAAATTAACAGTAAAGTAAATATTGTTTAATAGGTCTTTCAGTGACTATATTAACTCATTTCTGTTTGGTATATATATTTAGAAGTGTAAATGTTGATTCATGGGTATCTATCTATCTTATTAGATACTGCCAAATATTCCTAATGTGACTGTGTTAATATATTCATGATCTCATTTATGAATTCTCATATTCCTATTCTCATATTCATATGAGAATCTCATTTATTTCATACCTCAAGTATTTTGGTGGATGCATGATCTATTCTACTTTTTAAGCAAAATTTTTAAATTTATGTGTGATTTACACAGTTTTAATAGTGTAGGTAAATTACTCTGAAAAACTTCATATATTCATGTAACTGCTTTTTTTTTAAAACAGGGTTTTACTATGCAGTCAGGCTGGCCTTGAACTTACTATGTAATCCAGTCTGACCTCAAACTCACAGGGATCCTCCTGCTTCAGCCTCTCTCAATTGCTGGGATAACAGGCACGTGCCACCATGCCCAGCTCATGTAACTACTTATAAAATAAATATTTTAAATGCATCTTTAGCCTGTAAATGTTTTTTCATACCCTGTCTTCTACAATATCAAATCTTGATATCCTTGTCTGGTCTGCTCATACTATAGATGAAAACTTTTTCTAGAGAGTGACTCAAATGTATTTACTCTGTATGTACTCTTATTTCATATGACTAGAGAAAGTAATAGATAAAATCGATATTGTATCATATTTTTATCTATATCATGAATCTATTCCATTCATTGTTCATACAATTAAATAGTTAAAAAAATCAACCTTTTATTATGTGACGGTTTTTTGGTAATTCTTAGTTTTAGTTATTAATAATTACATTTTAGCATTTGGGCAATAACTCTGAGCTCTGATGAACAAACACTACTTATACTACAAATATGCTTATCTTTAAATGTATAGTGGTACCTCAGTTTACAAGTTCAATTGTTTGGACAATTTCGGTCACAAAACGAACTGAATGAAACCAAATCAAATTTCCCAGTGAGGTCAACACTGAACCTAATCATTCTGATTTGGTTCTCATCCAACTTGGTTTGCGGCCAGAACTGTGGAAAGATTCAAGTTCATGAACTGAAGTATCACTTTGAAAAATGAATTACAGATATTTTTTGTATTTATCTCGTTTTCAAAATAATTTTTAAAATTTATAATATATTTTACTATGCAGATATATGTTCTGTGTTTGAAAAGATTCATGATTATGCCATATGTTCTTTTTAAAATGTGTATTCTCTGGAGCTATACTGTGTCTTCAAATTGAAAGTAGCTGAATGATTTTCTATCTAGTGTATCATGAAAAACATCTCTTTAAAATACTGCAATGAAAATTTTTATGCTTAGAGTTAATCTTGTAAGAAAGTTGTGAAAAGGAGATAACACCTATTTACAGTGAGAAAGATATGTTAACAAGTGGTAGTTAGAAAGCATGTATAAATAAAATTGTCTTTAATCATAGGTGAAGTACATTACACAAATAACTTAGATATTCTATGCATTCTTTAATGTGAGGGACCCAAAATATAAGTAAAAATGAAGAGCAAAATAGAAGATAATAGGAAATAGTGAGATAAGTCTTTCACAAATGGGAAAGGAAGAAAGAGATGGGAGGAAGGGAGATAGAAAAGGGAAGTAGGAAAGAGAGGAGAGAAAGAAGGAATAGGAAGGGAATGAGAAAAGAGTTAAAATGTCTTATGTACATGTATCAACTCCCCACAAGGAATGTAATCATTATGTCTTGTGAACATGTGCTAATAAAAACACTGAGCCCCTCAAAAAGAAACAGTGGTTTTAACAAAAATAAGAAAATCCTTAGTTACAAGATGCATGTATAAGATAAAATCATGCAATCTGATCTGGAATTTTTTTTTTCTGGAGTTAAAGGGGAACAAAAAAGCAATGATGCTTATTCAAATTATTTCTTAGGCTTTCAGGAATCTTCCCCAATTGTACTGTTTGCAAAATTTCTCTGAGATGTTATTTCTCCACGTTTCTTTTTTAAAATTTCCCTCTTTGAATATAGTTTGTGTGAGCTAAGCTTTCTTCTGTTTTTGGATAAAATCCTATGCAAACAAAAGTATTCCACAGACTGAAAACTTCTCAAATATGGGGACCACAGTGTTCTTATGTTTTGCTTTCTAAGTTTCTGGAAAATACCTGCCACTTTTTAACAACTAATGAATGCATAATTGACAAGCATCTGTGTATGTGCTGGGGAGTTGACAACAAGAATGTATCATTTATTTTAGTTAAGGTTATCCAACTGATCTATGACTATATATTATTTCTCAGCTTCCCGCATATCATTATATCTAAATTCATAAAGTTTTTGACTACCTTAGATGATTTAAATAGATATTACATTCTATGAGTAACTAGTATATAGAAACAGAAGGGACCTTAATTGACACCTTGTAAGTCTTTCATTTATTTTTGTTTGTTTTTGTTTTGTTTTTTGAGACAGGTTCTCAATATGTAGTTCAGGTGGAACACAAATGTGGCGCAATCCTACTGTCACAGCCTTCTGAGTTCTGAGATTACAAGGATGTGCTCTCATGACTAGCTACCCCTTATAAATTTTATCAGACTACAAAAACCTTTCTAACAGTATATGAAATAATTAGCTGTAAAATTATCTGAATAATAGTTTATTATTTCTTTTTCTCTAATCTTAACATTTTCTCCTTGTTTTTATTTATTTTTTTCCTTTATTTCTTTCTTTTCTTAACATTCTCATTGGCTTATGGTACTGACTAGGACTTTTAATACAAGGTGAATATGAATATGTACAGCCAATACCCTTGTTTATTCTAGAGAAAATGCTCATATATTACATAACAAAGTATAGTCCCCACAAAATATTATGGTATCACATTTTACAAATTAAGAAAGTTCCTTTACATTCCTAGTTTAGAAATTTTTAAGTCATAGAGAAATAGTATAATATTTTTACATGTCCTTTGAAAGATGAGCATTTACTCTCTTTATTTTATTAATGCAGTGAATTAGACACATTGAAATATTACAATGGAATAAATCCATTTGAGTCATAAAGCAACATAGAATACATACATTTTTGAATTATCTTCTTCATGAACAAATGGATATTTCTTTTTTCTTAAAATATACTTATCAATAATTTCATCAAAAGTGTTTTCGTCTTTTGAAAAAATTGAAAACAGTTTCAAATGTTTCCTTTCAGTTATATGTATATAACACTGATAAAGTTGCATTTTTTTCTACACCACTAAACTCATCATTAAAGCCAATTGGATTTGATGTGTTTTGTGGAACATCTTTAAGTAAATATTTCGTTTTTCAAAAATCATTTATGTTACATTTTAGATTTTTTGTTTATTAATATGTCTTTTGATCTAAATTTACAAAGATCTTTTCATAACTTTCTTTTCAATTTTTAAAAACTTTTATTAATGCATGTTTGCAGTACACAATTATGGCATCTATTGTTGGTGATGCATGGACATGATGCTTCCTAATTCATTTTACTGCCCCCTTTTCAGCTCCTCCTGCCATCTCCTGGTCTCACTCTTATTCTTTTTTTATACTGTGTTTAGATCTTTTCACTATTAGAAAGATATATAGTAACATCTCCTTCTTTATTTTTACTGTTTTTCATTAATGCCTATTCTTTTTATCTTAGCAATTTCATAGATTTTTATTTCTCTCTGGAAAGTACCTTATTTGGTCTTTTTTATTCTATT
>RJWT010055428.1:0-10159 GCA_004365215.1 Cuniculus paca
GTGCTCCACCAATCTCCTTGCAGATTTCAAAGTCAGCCAAATACCACACTTTCAACACTACATCATGCTAGGTTTTATTTTTACATAACAAATTTCCACAAAGTTATGAACTTAAGCATCCATTCTTTGGCTCACATTTTTGTAGGTCAGAAGTGTGGCATGGCCTGAATGGATTCTCTGTTCAGACTTATAAGACCATAATCAAACTGTTAAGAGTACTGTATCCCTTTCTGGAAGCTCTGGGGAAAACAAATCTACTTCCACATTCATTTATGTTGTCTTTAGAAGTTCAATTTCTCACAGTTGCAGGACTGAAGTCATAGTTTGTTTGATAGATGTAGTTTGGAGCTCCTCTTAATTTATGGAGGTTGCACCTGTTGCTTGAAGTGACTTCTTCATCTTGAAGCCCACAAAAACACACAAAGGTTTTCTTGAATTTAGAATCTCAGACTTCTTCTGTTAAACCCAGTCAGAGAAAACTGTCTTCACTTTAAGGACTCCTGTGAGCAGTCTAATTGCATACTTTTGTTTCTTAAAGTCAACTATGTCATACACCATAACTTAATCATAAGAATAAAATCCATGAAATGCCCAGTTTCAGGGATTACAAAGGTTATGAACACGGTAGAATTAGGAGGGTAAGGATATCTTGAATCTTAAGGGCCTACTACAGGTAGGCATTGTATTGGTTAATTCTGTTTGAATTTATGTGGCTTATTTTTCATGTTCTTGCTTTGCTTTTATGTATTCTTCACTTTGGTGTAGAGTTTTATGCATCTATAAAAATTATGCATGCTTTGAACATTTTAGGAGGGTTATTCTAATATTTGTGAGTGGGATAAAGTATGGGAGTTATTTCCTTGGAACAGAAAATTCCATTGAAAGGTTTAAGAGGTAGAAATGAGAGTGTAGAGGTAAGACAGGGCAAAGCCAAAAGAAAAACAGAAGACAAGAGATATTAGGAAGGATAAACAGTAGTACTTGATTATCAGTTAAAGTAGAGGTTAGAAAATAGATTTAATCAGGATATAAGTAATACCTAGATTCCTGATCTTCCTAACTGGGTAGGTGATGAGTTCTTTTATGCTGATAAAGGACTACAGGAGACAAATAATTTAAAGGAAGAAGGAGAACAATAATTTCTAATTCAATTTTTGTCCCACTGAGTTTAGATTGCCTATAGCACACTGTCCTATAGATAGCTAGTGGATGTTTGGATACATGGCCCTCAGGCTCAGAAGAAAAAACTAGTATTTACATAATTTTAGGAAAGATACAAGAATTTGTCGAAGTCATAGGAAAGGTGGATATGTACCATGATAAATATTTAGGATAAGAAGAGAAGCAGACAAAGAATAGGACACTGGGGACAAAACAATTCAGCATGTGTAGTAGAAAAAGAAAGAAAAAATATGCAGAAAGAAATCTCCTGGGTGAGCCCTACAGTAGAAGAGACAAAAAAAACAGAGGAATGACTAGCTTTATAAAATACAATACAGAAAAGATTGTAATAGTGATAATAATGGTGAATAATGAGTATATTTACTGTTTGAAGAGATTAAGATGTTGTTCTACTGTATAAAACACTATGAATTCTTACAGCATCCCTGAATTGCAGGCATTACTAATGTCTTTTACATTGGAATAAGCTAAAGACTAGATTGCTGAAGTAACTGGTACTGGTCACAGAAACATGTCACAGAGATAGGCACAAGTGGAACCTCTCCTGGGACTTACGGTTGCAGAAGTCCAGTTCTGGCTGGAACACATCACCTTCCTCCTTACTGATACATGAAATAAGAACTAAAAAGAGTATATTTAAGTGACAAACTAAAAGATCGCATTTTTCATTGCTGTTGTTTTTGGTACTGGGGATTGCATCCAGGGCCTCGTACATGCTAAGCAAGTGTTCCCTAACCTACTTTTTATTTTTATTTAAGAAATTTACCTTTTATATTGACCTGAGGGACATGTTTGTGTACATCTCTGTGTTGAAAACTTCAAACATCTGGACGCTTGTGTGGTTGAAATGCATTGATAAGGTAAATACTTTGATACTGTTAACCATATTTTTAAGGAATTTGGCTGTAAAATTGTGTAAGCAGGGTGTGGTAGCACATGCCTGTAATCCCAGCACTCAGGAAGTTGAGGCAGGAGGATTGCTGCCACTTTGAGGCCAGTCTGGGCTACGAAGTGAGTTGAAGACCAACCTGAACTGCACAGCAAGACCTTGTTTCAAAAAGACAAAAAAAGAAAAAAAAAAAAGACTATGTGAGAGCTATGTAAGAGGTATTACAGAAAAGACAAGTAGTATTATGTTAGCATATTGTTATTAGTTTTATGTTTGTATTATAACTTAGCACATCTTTTATGATTATCATTCTCCATAGAGCACTTCACCAAGTCCTATGGTGCTGGGAACACCATATGAACTCTATATAGGTTTTCTGATTGACATAATGAAAATCTAGGAGCAAGATTAATGTCAAACTCTGAGTATCAGTCATATGTAATAAGTTTGTCATTGTGCCAGGAATTAGATATTTATGCTAAACATAAATAAACTAGATACTCACAATATAATAATGGATCCTAGTCAAAGTATAATAATGTTTAGCTGACTAGGAACATGTAAACAGAAAGTGAAAGAACTATTATTATTGATTGCTCCTCTATTGTTGGCTTTATATGAAGAAATTTAACTGAAAGTATATCTTTATGGGAGTAGACAAGGGATTTGGAAGTTGTAATTTAATCCCATCCATATAAGCAGCAGCTGTAGGATGCCTAGTATAAGCTGCCCACATTACACATGGGACCCAATTATCAACCACAGGGAATTGAAATCACCAGATATTAGGGTCAAGTTCAACTAAACCGCACAGAAAAATATGGATAACTTTGTCAAGGACAGGCAAGGTGAAAGGCAGTAGAATGATTCTCTCAGGCAAGAGTAAAGACAGGAAGAGCAGTTTGATTCTCTTAGTCCTATTGTCACACAGATAGACATACCTGAACTCTTGTTCAGGTGTCATCTTTGAAAACAGGAAAATACATAAATGTAACTATACATAAGTATAAACTGAAACTGATTTTCTGAAGCCCTCTTCTGGATATGCATGTTCACAATTTTATTTTTTGCTTATCTGTAAAAGAATATGTTTTTGTCTTGATCTTACCATTTAAACTGGTCCATGTCGTTCCATTAAGGTATCACCATTAACCCCTCTTGGGATTTCTGGGGTCCTTCCTTCTCACACATTCAGTTGGGTAGGAAGTCTTTTTGCTTGAAAAGTTTTTACATATGTCTCTGAGAGGTTTCTTTGTGTAGTTACAAGGTCAGTGCTATGTCACAATAGTCCCGAAACTTGGCATAGCACCTGGCACCCAGCAGGCATTCAGTATGTGTCTGGTAGAAGTATAACTCATCTCTTCATCTCTACTGTCTCCGCTACTTCCACAGTCCTTATCATTGCTTGTTTAATCAATGCAATAATCCAACTACTCTTCCTGTCTTTACCCTTGCCTTAGCCAATTCATCTTTCTTATTGAGGCAAGAGTGCCCTTCTTAAAACAGTAATTTGATCCTAATGCCCTCTGATTAGAATCCTTCAAATAGATTCCCATTACTTGTAGGAGAAAATTCAAACTTTACTGGATGACATTTAAGGTCCTTCATGATTAAGTCCCTGACTGCTTCTGTTCTTTGCTTGTCACTGTATTATTTTTTCCCCTTTCTTATTCCTTATTCCTCTCTTGTGTCTCCCCAGGGTCCTTGATCTCAGGTACACTGCATGAATTGCAGCTCTGAGTGTTTCTCATGGTTTCTATATTTCACACCACTTTTTCAAAGTTTCCTCATCTCCCTGGATCTTATAGTAGTTACTAGTCAGCCCGAAGACCATTTGTCCACTTTGTAAGGTTTAGCTCAAGCCTCATCTCTTCTTTAAAGCACTTCCTAAATACTCAGTCTGCAGGAGGATTCATACCTCCTGTGTATCTTACTTAGTTTTCTATCAGAGCATTTATACTGCTAATTTATTCATGGTTTTTATTAAATATTTTACTTTCTTATGTTAATTTTTAACCTGTTTACATTATTCTTCTCCTTATTATCCTGTAAGCCATGTGCCTAGAGACTCAATTGGATTCATTTTTAGGTGTACAGTGCCTAATAGAGATCCTGGGTATATTTCTATATGTAGGAGATATCTAATAAATTTGTTAAAGAATTCAAAATTTATTATTTATTTCTAGGTTATGACTGTTTTGTTGAGCTAAATTTTAAGTTAGCAAGCAGAGATCATGTACTTGAAACCCCTCAGATATAACATTATTTTGGTACATGGTAATTGCTTAATATTGCTCATCTTTGATGATGTTTATGATAATTTTGTTTTTCTATGGTCTAAAAATGTGACATGCTCATTTTTCCAAAAAGCACAGCTAAGTTTTGGATAAGGATCAGTCAACAAGTGAACTACTGGTAAAAGACAAGGCACTTATCATGACACTAGGGCATAGTAAAATAACCCCTAATTCATCTATGTTGAATAACTAAACTGCATGGAATATTCCGCATGAGAGTGAATGATGTGCTATCTGTGAGTTGGAAATCCGTTGGCTATTGTTACTAGCTTCCTCTAATACTACTTACAAAAATTTACTTCTGTCAATTTTCTAACACACAAAATTTGGCTAAAAATAGATATTTTGTAGACTAAATATGCCCCCAGATTTATCCCAGTTTCTTTTATAAAAAGGCAGAATCTGTAATTCTACCTCTAAAATCTGAACTGTCTTTGTTATGACATGCAATAGAATGAGGTGGAAATGACATTGTGTGCATTCAGGAACCAGGTCTTCATGGCTTTTTCCTTTCTTGAAATGCTGCCGAGGGACTGAAATGTGTGGGCTCTCAAGATGAAAGGACATATGGAGAAGTCCAACCTCCCCCCAATCCCGGCTGAACCTGTATCCTAGCTATATTAGCTGATGCTCATCATAGGAATAAGCCCAGGTGACACCAATAGAGGAGTCACACAGTAAACCCAAGGGACAGTAGGAAATAATGAAGTACAATTGCTTTAAGCCACTCAGTATCAGGGTGAGACAAGTGATATAACAACAAATGGCAAGTGTTGGATTCCTTTCCCTTACGAAGTAGAGTTATAAACAACCTGAATATCTCTTTAGTGGTCCCAGAGATCCTGACTAGAGAAAGGTTATTCAGTGAGATTATGAAAGCATTTCCAGCTCATTATGACAAGCGACAGAAATAGAAAGGACCTGAGCAAGCACATGTTCATACATATTGATTTTTGTAAATCTTCAATTCCTGGCCAGAAAGGATAAAACAAAGGCTAATCAGACCAATGTGAGACTCATCTAAATGTTGCAATGCTTCAAAAGTTAAAACAGTGAAAATTCAGTTTAAAAATATCTAAAGGTTAGCAAAAAATAAAAAAAGCCTAGAAATTTGAAAAAGAAGTGCTGAGCAACAAAAATCCATTAATATTTAGTAACCTTCACTCAGCTTCTCCAAATGTGAGGGAGTCAGTAATGGGGTCAGATCTTTCCTGAATCAGAATTCTAGTTAATTCAGATACCTTGCAAAAAAAAAAAAAAAAAACCTAAAAATTCTCAGAGCTGAACAGAGAGAGATAACTAAAATTAACTAGAAAACCCCTGCCGGCATATAGCCACAATTTTTCCCTGCATGCCATGTAACACACACACAAATAAGCACTGGCTTCTTCATTACTTAGAGTAATTCACAAAAACATTCAATGTGCAACAAAATTGTCAATGGATTTGAATCCTGATATGTTTTACTGCAACATATGTTCACAGCCTAACCAGTGCGCTTTTGATTTCACACATCATCATGGGTTTGTGTAACATATTCTTATATAAGCTTAAAAAATGAGGATCAGATATTAATAGTTTGTGTACATTTAAAGTTCACTATGCAGTAAAATAGAATTAGTAGATATTTTTATCTCGATCTAAAAGAAATGAATACTTAATATTTTTAGCTCTTACACTATAGTCACTGTTCCAGCAACTTGTACATGTTAATATTCTTTGTGCTCACACAATAATGCTATGCAGGAAATATTAAATATATTCCCATTTTACAGAAAAGAAAGCTGTTACAGAAGCAGGTACATAAATTTGCCCATGGTTGCATGGCTAATAATTACAGAGTTGGGATTTAAGCTTGTGCAGCCCATCTTTTTAATATATGCTTGTAGCCTTTATGTTATAATTCTCCTGGAGGAAAACAAGTGACATTTATCCTTAAAATTATAATGACAACAGTTTTAGATTTCCCTGAGTCCACAAATACACTTTAAGTTTCAGTAGCTCCCACACTCCCACATTAATTGGGCAGGGACTGATCCTGTGCAGACAAGTTATATCCAAAGGGAGGAAATGAGTCAATGTACGTGGATCTTCTTTCAAGTGCATTATGAAAAGAAACGGGTTATTGATACCATGATACCATTATGTACATGGGAATCTCCACTCAAAATTCCAGGGGTCCCAAAGGCCAAGTGAAAAAGTCAAAGATATATTTATTGATTGCTTTCTAAGGAACTATTGCCAACACAGTCAAAACATATCTTTCCCACCTTTCTATCTGAATTTGCTTTGTCTCTTTCAAATGTGTCTCAAAAAGAGGTTTATCTCAAGAAGAGATCAAAAATTGATAATGTATTGTAATACCTGCCTACATATTTTTGGTACTTAGCAGACAGCATGTTTGCCTGTGATTACTTTTCATATTTGCTTTTTTCTAATACTGAATTTAAAAAAGCAATTTAAAGGAGAAGAAATGTTTTTAAAATGTTTGTTCAATAATTGCCCTGCTAAAATCAATTAAAATCATATATGATATTTAGTTTACCAAGATTCTTACAATTTTGAAAGTCAAGGGCTTTTTTGAGATAGAGATGATTTCACTCATCACAATGCACCTAAGTGAATTTTTTCCAATTTCTTTCAATGGGCCAAGGAATCTTTTAAAATCTATCCATAAACTTCCAGGTTAAATAATTGCACTTCATCCTCTGTATTTCTTAATTCATTAAATGGGGTGAACCAGAGATTTAAATGATGTATCTATTATATATTAATGTCAATAATGATTATTATCACAACACTACTAATTACTGCCACTTATTTTGTAGTGAATCTATGCTAGCCTCGGTGATCATGTATAACACCTACTGGTACTAACATCATTTTACATATTGGATTTCTAAAACATGAAGGGGTAACTTCCTCCAAATAAATGCAGAAACCAAATTTTGAAACTGAACAAGTCATACCCCACAGTGCCTGTGCTCTATGAAACCAATTAGCACACTGTAACTATCCAATAAGTATTTGCTGCTGTTACAGTCACGATTGCTATTTAAATACAAAAGTGGAAATTATAAGACAACAAACAGCACATCAGCAAAGTTTTTTTCCTTGAATAAGTGAAAATGGATTTTTTCCTTGATTTAATAATTGTCTCCTTCTGCCCTAGGTTCTAATAGTTAGATAATGGATCTTCTCAACCATTATATGTCTTCACCTCCAGCTGGGGACACATAACTTTTATTGTGGTCCATTATCTGGCCATTAGAGGCCACACGTGTGTCCCCTGACCCTCTGCTTCACATTATGCTGAAGAAAACGTGTAGAAAATGTGGAGGCAGCAGCTTTTCCAGCATCAGACATGCAAGGAGCTCCAAAGCCTCCTATATTGAGAACATTCATTTTCCTTCTGCTATGAAGTCTGTCATGCAAGATCCAAGGACAAAATTTAGTCCCGGTTCTTCCCAGCCTTTTCTCTTGCTCTTTCACATCAAGGTGACACACCCAGCAATTGCTAAACTATACTCCAGATATCATTATTTTCTTTTTATTTCAGCAAGGGCTTTGAATTGCTCAGAAGTTTGCTAAATGTGTTCAACTTAGTGAAATTTTTATATCTTGTCACACATATCACTGACACCCAAACTTCTAACATTTTATGTGATTTAGAGATACTCTTGTTATGAACTTGTGTGAAACGCTTTGTTTTCAAAATTAAAGTGAACTATAAGTAATTCCAAATAGACACTTATTTTTCAGAACTTTGTACCACCTGAAGTAATTGAAAGTGCTGAGTGAAGATATACAAATATTTGCTGACAGACTCTAGTTACATCTGTCAGGATTATTTTTATTCTCACCCAGAGAAACAAAATTTACAGGCATCAGATAATTCCAAACATGGTTCAATATCTTGGCCACCACTGAAAGAGAGTTGCTGGCTTTATAAACTGCATTCAAGTCAACTTTTTAATTTGGTTCAAAAACTGAATGAAATCCAAAACTCTGCTCTTATTGTCTTAATGCACATCGCCTCTGATTTTTTAAATGGCCTGCCCCACTCCTTTACCAATCTTTGCTAATTCCACTGCTTACATCTCAGTTTATTCTACTCATGGAAAAGTTACAAAACTCTATTACGTATAGTCAAAACACAGCCTTTTGAAAGTAAAATAAATGTTTTTTGGGGGTTGATCCCCGTATTCAAATATATGATACAGAATGCTTTCCCCATATTTTTAATAATCCTAAAATAGAAGACTTTGTATTCTCTTTGACAACTTTTCTAGTTAGTTGCTCTCTTTCTTCTCTGATAACCTTTCTACTCTGTAACTCTTCCTGAAAATCATATACATAGGTGGAAACTGTCATTTTTAAAAAAGCCAAACCCACGTATTTAACAGCAGATATATCAGTGTGTTATGGCTTTTATCTAGACGTCTGCCAAAATCTTAATATGCTTATATGTGGGGCTTTTGAGAGTGACTGAATCATGGGTGTGTGATACTAGACCATTGGTGTGTGATGCTGGATTAGTCCATCAATTGGTCTAGCATGGTTTTGAGTGTGGAATGATGGACTTACTGAAGAAGGAGGATGCACCTGGGATGTTGGTGACATGAATGAGTGGATGTGGGATGAAAAATGGAGAAAAGAAGTTGTTTCCTACCTGCCAGACCATGAACTGTTTCTCCTCTGTGATGCCCCTCTGCATATTGCCCTGCCTTGGAGCCAGCCAACTATGAACTGAAACTTCAACAAACTAAATTAAACCTTTACTTCTTTAACTTGTGGGTGTCAGGTATTTTGTCCCAGCAATAAGAAAATTACTAAAACACAGTGGAAGTTGTGATATTGCCCTTAAGTCACTGACAGCTTAAAGAATTCAGTGAGCTGGTCCTGCTGATGGCCTGCTGCTTGTGAAACACAGAGTCACCAGAGGCTTTCTCTGACAAATGCTGTGTGTTGTGATTGAAAGTTTCTGCTCTGTGTATCACCCAATTAGTGCTTACTCTTCAAACCACATTTCCAAGGTGATGGTGGAATGTGTACATGAAAGCAGAATTATTTTCCTTGGCTTTTCCTCAGATGCAAGTGTACAGAAGCTAAAACTCTGTTAAAGAGGAAATTGAGGTTTTCTAATCAGTATTAACTTCCCATGAACACATTTATGCTGCCCCATGAAATTTCACACAGGTTAGAAAATTAGAACCTAGTAGCTGAGATGGGAGTTTTTCGAAGGAAAAACATAATGTACCCTTATGAACTAAAAGAATTGAGGTTCCCATACTACCCAAAGAACTATAGAATGGGAGTGATGAAGAGTCTGGTGTCCTAAGGATACAAGTCTTTGATCTGTTCTCAAATACTGTATGACTCCTATCTAGTTTCCACTGAATGAGCACAAAAGGAATGCTCAAGTGAATACTAAGATTCCTGGCTTAGTTGACCCCAAAAAAAGTGATTGGAATTAATCAAGACTAGCAAATATAAAAAGAATAGATTTGGTGGAAGGATAATGAAATCCACTTTGATGATATTTGAGTTTGAAATGCTGGTAGAAAATCCAGAGGAGGGAGAAGAAAAGATGGCAGAACAGTAAGCAGCAGAGTAAACAGTCTCTCTGAAACAGTTCAGATGCTGGAATATAACATCATGGGAGGACAAGAAGGAAGGAAGTGGGACTCCTGGACCTAGGAAGAATCTAAAGTGTGAACTGAAGCCCAAAGTGGGTAAAAAGAAAAGCTTAAACAAAGAAGAAGGTGGTAGCTGGCAGTGCCTTAGCCTG
>RJWT010055429.1:0-10140 GCA_004365215.1 Cuniculus paca
ACAGCTAGAGATTTGCCTTAAATCTCAGAGGAAATTATAAACTGAAACTTCTACAGACTGTGAGCCTCTTTAGAGTTGTAGGTGGTGGGTATCATGTCTCAGTGACAAGAAAATAATTAAGACACGTAACAATCATAAATTCTCAGTAGCACACCATAGTAAGTATTTACTAACCTGCTTACAGGTCTACAGGTCAGTTATAAGGGCTCTGCTCATACTGCAAGTCTGTGTGTCAGCAGAGGATGCTCGGCTCCTCATGTCTCTCATCTTTTGGAAATCATCAAGTTCTTAGAGGCATGCTGTTCTCCAAGTGACATTAGAACTTCAAAAGAAGCATGTGGAAACTTTCCATGCCTTTTAAGTTCTACTCTCAGACTGGCACTCTACAATTTCTGCCCCACCCATTGACCAATGTAAGTTATAAGGCTAGGCCTCATCTCAAAAGTGTAGAAGTGGTCAGCAGAAATGAGAGTTGTGACTCTGACTGGTACAATCAAGTGGAAGGTCTAATAATTGTCCACAAGCAAAAACTGACATTACTGACTCAAACAAAATATTGTTTTGTATGATTTAAAACATGTCTAGATCCAGGGACTTGATTAGTCCACCTTTTTCAAAAACTCTAGCATGTCAAGATCAGTCATTAGATGTCAGACCCTTTTAAAAAGCTTTTTTAAAATCAAAGGGGAAACTCAAATAAGCTCATGAAAAGGGAAATTCATAATAATACCTCCCGAGTAAGAGTTCAAAGCTATCAAGAATGGAATTATATCTAGGGACAAATACTTTTCAAAGCTTGGTAAATGGTCAGAGTCGTGTGGCCATCCTTAATCTAACTAGTCGTGACACACTGAGGGGCATGCAAGGAACACGAAAGTTTCCTTAGGAGGTACCTATTTCACCAGAGCAATGAATCAGGATTCAAGTAAGAGTAAGTGGGACGTGTTCCCCAGGCACAAAGTTTATGCCAAAGAAAGAAGTAGTGGAGATGCTAGAACCAAATCCAAATATCATTAATCATCTGTAGATTTAAAAGATATAGCACATTACATAATGAAATTCTACTTATAAATCTCACGTTAACCTCATTGATAAAAACGTATTCTGAGATCCCTCAGATGAGAGCTAAAGAAATAAATTGAATATAAAACTGTAACACTGAGAAGTTAAAAAAAAATTAAAGCCACACTATTTGAAGTCTTTATTCAAAGAATGAAGCCCTAGCAGAAAAAACATCTTTCTCCCCCAACTTTCATCCTTGAAAGAATGGCACAATAAGGACGAAGGGTAGAGGCCCATGGCCATTAAGGCCCCCATCAAAGAAGGACAAAGACTGCCAGGATAGCCATACTTCTTTCTACATTATCAGAGGGCAGGGGCACACTTGGAATAGCAAGCCAAAGTTTCTGACTGCATCACAGTATTTCTAAAGGGCTTACTTGACAGCCTCCAAACTCCATTTTACAACATCTGACTTCCCTTCGAATACAGGGAATGGAGACCTGTGGTGACTACTTTGTGGCTACCATTCCTCTTTCCATGGAATTTTTTTACTCTTGATCCATCATTGGACTTGCTTCTCTCTTCTCTTGGAAGTTATCCAATAAGCACTGAAATCGTATATTTCAAACTTTGGTTATGCCTTACACCAACAAAGGATGTCTCTGATTAGTCAAAGAATTTTACACTAGGCAACCACTCTGTCCTTAGATCTGGGTCAGATCTGAAAGTGATGATATCCTGTGAATACAAAACATACTAGAGCCAGGCATGGTGGTGCACTCCTGTAATCCCAGCACTTGGGAGGCTGAGGGAGGAGGATCGCTGCGAGTTCAAGACCAGCCTGGGCTACAAAGTGAGCCCAAGGCCTGAACTGTATAGCAAGACCCTGTCTCAAAAAGACAAAAAAAAAAAAAAACCCATACTAGATGAAATTTGAGAAAAAGAGAGAACAACAGTATATGACCAAGTACCACATAAAAGATTACAAACAACAGTTCAAAAATGGCAAGGGTAAATTAGTTAGATGTACTGTGATGAAATCGTGAATACAGAAAAAATTAAAAAGTGAGCTACCGCAAAGAATGTAGCTATTACAACTATTAAAATTCTGCATAGCACCTCCCTCTTTTGCCACCTTCAAAAATAATGCTGAATACTAAAAGCGTATAAATAATGATTTACTCTAATTTTTTAAACAAATATATGACACACCTGTTACTTTTAAAAGGGGGAGAAAAGGTGTTAGCAAATCAAACCATGAGGTGTCACAAATCAGAGAAGGTTGAAACTCACCACATTCAAGTCCCCTTTAGGTCTAGAGAGATTTATGCTTCTTAAGGGCATCCAGACGTTAGCAGCTCAAACCCCCACACTGTATCCTGGCTTCATTTAAAGGATCCATAGGTCAGACCCAAACACAACGAGGCTTTATATGCCAATTTTTCTTGACTCTCTGTAGGTCAGGGGAAGTTAAGCTCATGTAATTAGGGGATAAAGACAGAGGCTGGGAGTGAGGGTGGAAGTGTGATGAAAGTTCCAGAATTTAAAGGCTCAGTAGGAATCCAGAAGAAAAGTCAATAAAGTCATGTCTTTATAAAACACGTGTTTTCTTAAGGAGAGTAAATGTATTTGCCATTACACCTAGAGAATCTCTGTGTGACTAGGCACTCTCGTCTATCTGTGGAGCAAGAACAATTAAGATTCATCATGATGATTCTGACACCATTGTCATCCATCATTAATGGGGAGCTATTACCAGAAAGTATTCTTATGACAATACCCCGAACCTGTGATAGTCAAATGGTATCTATTAGATACAGTATTCTACCAAAGATTTGTTTTTCTCTTCATAAATTTTCTCAGTCTTTATTATATATCCATCGAATCATCCTTTATTATATTTCTTCCTGTCTCCCTGGCTTCCTGCCTTCCTTCCTGCAGTCCTTTCTTCCTTTCTTCAAAGAAATGTACACTGATCATATAAAACAGTCAATATCCCTCTTTGAGTGTAGCTTTGACTCGAGAGTAGGGAAGCAAATAATAAATGAAACAAATACATAAAGGATTAAACTTTTCTCTGTAGCCGGAAGCTACAAAGCAAAGCAGAAACAGTGGAAGAAAGTAGTCTGCTTTAGACAAAGTGGTAGCAAGAGCCCGTCTCATGCAGAGGGCTGACATTTGTGCTAACTACTGAATGAGTTTCTCAGCCTTAGCATTTGTGACACTTGAGGTTCGATCATTACTTGTTATGGGAGATTATCCCATGCAATGTAGGGTATCTTTGGCCTCTTCCCACTAGATTCCCATAGCAGCTCTAACTCCAAGTCATAATAACCAAAAGTACCTCCAGATGTTGCCAAATGTCCCTTAGGGGACTAAACTAGCCCTATTCAAGATCCGTGGGGCTATGTGAAAATCTGGAGAAAGGGCTTCTGAAGAGAGGAGCCAGCTTGGACAAACCCCACCCTGGATGTCTGGGTCACCTTTCTCATAACCAAGACGAAACGGCCGACACCTGCAACTTAGAGGAGGAGAGGTTCATTTTGGCTCCCAGTTTCAGTCCATGGTCAGCTGACATCACGGCAGAAACAGGATGGCAGAGGGGCATGGTAGAGGAAAACTGCTCGACCCGTGGCAGCCAGGAAGGAGAGAAGGAAGGAAGGAGCTAGGGAGGGAGATACAGTATACCATTCAAGGTCAGACTCCCAGTGACTGGCCTCCAGCCAGGCCCCACCTCCTAACAGCAAGCCAGCTGTGAACTCATCAGTGGACCAATCCATTGACAAGTACAGTGCCCCTATGATCCAATCACCTTCCAAATCCACAAGGCATTTGGGGGACATTTTCAGTCTGCACCATAACGCTGGGAATGAGCTTGGTGTGGTGGAAGAGAAGGACGAAAACCAATGCGGATGGAGTGAGTATAGCGTAGAGTACTGCAGGATGAGGCTGGGAGAGCACCAGATCAGGCAGGATCTGACAGACCTGACATGGCCTAGATTTATGTTATGAAACCCATTCATGGTATGGAAGCTGCTGGTCCTGTAAAGAATAAATGCACTAACCCAAATCAAAGAATTATATATGTTTCTGCAATTAGCTAATGATCCAAAGTTTAAGATTTAGTCAGACGTTCAACATTAGAGAAGAATCAGCTAGGATATATATTATATGTTATATTATATTTCATTAATTGTCTCCTCAGTATGTTACTGTGTTGCAGTAAGTCCCATTTATAAAAGTGCTCAACATCATTTTCAAAAAAAGGTTTGCAATGAACAACATCGGTCATAAGTGAAGAAGCACTTAATTTATCATTTTTGTGGCTTTGGACAGGACCAGTATTACCAACAGTAAATAAATCATATGTCACAGTTGATTGGTGTGCAGGTTACATGTTATTTTATCAGAGCTTTAAAAAAAATAGGCTTCAAACTGCCAGCATAAGGCCATAATCAGCCAAGTTTATTCTGAAGCAGGAAGGTACTCTTCCCTTTCTTTTATCCCAAAAGAAAGAAGCAATTAATGATGATAACCATCTTGAACATTGAAACAGACACCTTAACATGGTAAATGACGTAGACTTTCTCAGCTGGTTTATATCTAGGGGAAATAGTGATGAAAGCGACAAGACTGATTCTTCAACACCTTCCAAATTTCAATTACACAAAAGCTCCCTTCAAAATTACTCAAGCATGATTAATTTAGCTGTAAGATAAGAAACTGACTCTATGTCAGAAATAATAATAAAAATAGAGGCTGGGGAAATTTATGAATGGTGTGTTATACAGACTTCAGTTCGTGTAGAAAGAAAGAAAAAAAGGAAAGAAAGAGAGATGGAAGGAAGGAGGAGGGAAAAGGAAGGGAAGGTGGGAGGTAGGGAAGGGTTAGGAGATTTTGACCAGTACTGACAAAGTGAGTAGGAGTACAAAACACATAGATCCTCCTTTTGGCTCAAATAATCATAGAATGTACAGGAGCAAATAAAAAGAGCTTGAGGTCAGGCAATGAAGTTTCTAACTTACATATCACTAAATAACTCTCTGACTTTGGCAAATCTCCATGCTCTGCTTTATTTTTCTTACCTGCTGAATGGGCATGATAGTAATAAACACTTTAACTCACAGAAATGGGCAAAATAATATAATATTACAAATGTTTAAAACGTATGCAAAGTATAAAATCTTACAAATATGTTAAGAATTATGGTCTGAAAACTGCTACAGAATCTACGACTTCATCCTATTCAGGCTTTTTTTTTGATTGAAAGGAAGAAATTGAAATATTGTGTTCTGTTTCAAGAGATCTACATAATTCCCAAATTCAAACGGTCTGTGGAGAACTGCCAGTTCCTCACAGTTCCCGTGTATGAAACACGGGATACAAGAGTGAGACACAATAGGAAGGTGCCTTCCGTCAGGCCTTTTCCCAACAGCCAATTCCACATATTCACATGAACACTGCACCTTGCTCCCCACCACGGATGATTATATTCAATGAAGAAAGATAGGTAGCACCTGCTATGTGTAGGGTCTATGCTAGGTCTTAGGAAATGAAGAATAAGACCAGGTTATTCCATTGATTAAATCAAAGTTCTGGAAAAAAGTAAAGTATTCCATCATTCAAAGTATACATTAACATAATATACTTTTTTATATGTTTATTTTAAATATTCCATCACTAAAATGTAAGCTCTGTAAAGATAAAAACTCTATATATTCTATTCACAACAGTCTCTCTAGTATATAGAGTAATACTTGGCACAGAATGGATGTTCAATAAATAGTTGTTGAAATAAGGAAAAGAATTTCTTTTCTCCTAAAGAGCCATTATGATTGACAAAGATGAGAGGGAGTTCCTAACAGTATTGAACACAGGACTATCCCAGTCATTTTCTATATGGTTTTACACACTTTGCAACCATTTCACAGGTGACAAGCTGAGATAATGAGATAATTAAAAATCTTGCCTATAACCCCAAAGCTTGTAAGTAGGGGGCAGAATCTGAGCCTGTTCGTTCATTCGCACACATTATTTATTCATCACTTACTTCATGCCTGCTACTATGTGAGGCACCAGGAGAATACCAGAATACAAACCAGACAAAAATCTCTTATGAGGGGAAAGAAAAAGCAATAGACACGTGTCTTCCTGATACCAAAATCCAAAACAGTTCCCCATGCTACTATCTTCTGAGTTATAACTTGGGGGCTAGGGGGACACACACATACACACCTCAAACCAAAACTGGGTGTCCTTGGTAAAACAAAAATCTAGAAAGAATAAAGCCAGATAAATAAGTTTGCCCAGAACACGAAAATGTCCTCTTCTGCAGTATAAATTGCATTTGGTTTGCATGCCTGCGAAGCCCAAAGGCAGGCAGCTCATGGACCATGGACAGCACAGAGACAGCGCCTGTCAGGGCACAGACATGAAAACCAGCCCTCCACCAGAAGGCCTGAGATTTAGATAAATTAAAAGGCCTGGGTCCCTGGCTTCTGGAGATGGCTAGACAAGGCAAAAGCATATGCCGGCCCGCCTGGCAACAGCTCGCGCTGGCCAGGAATAAACATGTCAACACGCGCCAAGGAAAGCTGGCAGAGACCGCAGCCTTGGGCAGAAAGAAGCCACCGCCAGCCAGCCCCAGCATGAGGCTTCCCTACAGACAGCTCTTGCTAAAACAAAGAGGGGGGACGGAGAGAAGAACTGTGCATGTCCAGCCTCCAGGCTTGTTGTACCTAAACTCGAGAGCAGTGCTGGCTAACGGCAGGCCGGATCTGCTCCAAAACCTTAGGCCCAGTGTCTGGGAGGCAATAGGAATAATTTCCTGATGACTGTTCTCTGCATAATGGATTTGAGTTACAAAGGAATGTATGCCCTCAGGACCAAATTACCCAGATAATTGAAGATAGGATGAGGGTGGGAAGGGAGCAGGAGGGGGAAAGACCTCAATTACATGGATTTCTCCTGAACCCTGCTTGAATTCAAAATTCCAGTTCCCCATGGAGTGTCATCTTTGACATGACATTATATCCACAAACCACCCTGGTTGAAAGACTCAAATTCAGTTTCTCCAATACAATGAAACAGCTTTAAACCTACTTTAATGCAGAACCCAGACTCAGCCACACTCTACCAGCCCTGTCACCAAGAAGTGGTTTTTGGTTTAAGCCTCACAATCAAAAATAAATCTATAAAACTACATTAAGATTTAATGACACTTAATAGTCAAAAAGTACATAAAGCCAGAAATCAGCCAAGATGTCTTCAGTAATGCTAACACATCCCTGGTCACTGCTAAGACCCCCATGCTAATCTTAAGGATGGACAGTTTCAACTCCTATAGTTGCAGACCTACTTTGCTCTTGCTCCTTTGTCACATGAACGCTGTCCTGTGTGAATACAATAAAGGATTTTCAGAGTTGATTTTGTTACCTCCATGCTGACTTTACACTCACAGTTTAAGGAAATCATTTTCCCAGAACGGTTTTTAGGTCTGCCTTTGGGATTGGTGACAATAAGACAAGCGCAAAATCTTGTGTGTGAAAAGTAAAACTTGAGACAAATTCAATTTACCAGAGTTTATTTAGCAAAAAATGAATCATGAATTGGGCAGCACTCCGAACTAGAAGAGATTCAGAGAATTCTGCTCTACAATGTGGGCAATGAGTATTTATAGACAAAAAACAGAAGTATGAAAAAATAGCTTGATTGATTACAGTTAAACCTTTGCCACATTTGAACATGCTCTGATTAGTTGGCAAGTTGTGAATGGCTAAGACCCAGTTATCCACTATAAAAACATACCTCTAAGTTAGGTTTCAGTTTGTTAAAGTAGGAAGTTAGGTTGCAGTTCATTATGCAGGAACTCAAAGTATTAACACAGCCTCAGGCCAAAAGTCCTCTGCTTATTTAACCTAACATTCTGTATTCCATACTCAGTGGAAAAAATTCATGAAATGTCAGGGTCTAAAAAAGTCACTTAAAACACCCCTAACCCACTAACTTGCTCCTTCCCATCTTGAATCCCTTTAGAAGGTAAGAAAAAGGACACTAAAAAAAGCTATTTTAGGGAAGTTTCTGGTAATGTAGCCTTTATTGAGAGAATCTTGATTATAGAATTGTTTTTTTCTTTTGCTTTTCGTATTTTGTTTGTTTGTTTTGGTACCAGGAATTGAACTCATGACCTCACACTTGCCAGCCAGACACCATGCCACTGAGCTGTATCTTCAGCCCTGAGAATTGTTATTTACCTGGACACATTTTATTGTGTTCATGAGCCTCATTTTGTCAACATTTACAGAACTAAATGGACAAATACATAAAATTCAAAGGCTCTGAAATATGACTGGAGCCTCGAAGCCTAGCACTGGGACTAATACAGATGGCTGCATGCATTAGTAAAGCTGTAAATGATGCGTAGAATTTGCAAGGCACCTAACCCTGGCTAGCTCCAGTCAAGTCCACCATGAAACACCAGTGGGCTGTGAGGTGAGGTTGCATGGAGGGCAGTGAGTAGTCTGTAAACAGGTGTTAAACCACTTATTCAAACACTCCCACAAATAGCCTAAAAGATTTTCCCAGCATTCCTCTGCTCTCTATGAGTCACTGTGGAAATAGTATGAGGTTGGAGTTGAGTTATAACCATTCAGTGAAGCATTTCCCTCCAGACTGTACAAAGGAAAGGGGCTATGTTAGTAAATTTATTGACTATTTCATTAGATCAATATGGAATATGATTTAAAAGGCTTTGCCCAGGCTCTTTAAATCTATTTAATCAAACCAATTAATAAAAAAAAGTAAGAAGTTGAAGCATATCCTGTAAGGTGCATCATAAATATATTCCCTTACTTGGGCTTTTGATCTCACCCAGGTAATTAACAGCTTTAGTTAAGTTTAGTGATTTCTTCATGCCTGGCTATGGTCATAAAAACCCCCAGGCTATGTGTAGCTCTTGGATTTATTATGTTTTTCTTACTGCAAGAGCGTCTCTCACATTCTGCTTTCTCCCCCCTCCAGAAAGTTTATGTAGCCATTGCTTTTGCAGCTGTCATGAAAGCTACACTGGCTGGTAAGCTTTGTATTTCTTGTGAATCTGGATACACATGGCTCTGGCTGTCCAATTCAGTAGCTTCTTCAGCCTACATGAAACTACTTCACACTATCTCCTCTCTTAGAGTAGGGAGATGAAAATACACAGAAGGTCTGAATTCCAAAAGGCTGCTCTCACATGGCCTATCTTTTCTTGACTACTTTTCTTTATGAATAAAGTGGCCTCTCCCTATCATAGTTTCTATTATGAAATTTGGGAAGGTTTTTCTTTAACGACTGAGGGTAAACCATTTGTCTCCTGCTACTCAATAGCCACATGTCCATCCCTCTACTTTCAAGTCCTTCACTGATCAGTTCCCCAGATATAAAGTTGTAGGATTCTAAACAAGCCAACATTACCACCTGGAGGTGGGAGGAAAATTTGGTAACCTTCCAATGCCAGAGTCAGTATCATGAAACTCTAGCTATGAGACCCAGCTTGCAGCTTCATTTTGGTTAACAAGCAGAGGGAGGTAACGTCTGGAAGGGTAAATATTTCCCCTCAGCTCTCTTTTACCTGTTTTTGAAGAGCTTGGAAACATCATCACCCAGGTAACTGTACTCCAGGGTCTCTTCATAAGCAGAAGCAGAGTCAAAGAAAAAAACAGTTTACAATAAAATTCAATTTGTGCATTAACAGTTGATCTTTTTCAATAAGCCACAAAGTTCTTTGCACAAAGTTGGACAGATGGGATTGTCTTCTTGACCAGTTTTCCACAAGTGATCAACTTTTGTTCCCATGCACAAGAAAGAGGGAAGGCTCATTCACAAATATCCTCATGAAGAGCAAAATCAGAACAACTGCTTGACCAGACTAAGAACAATAACATCCTATTTAACTTCGCTCTCTTTACTTACATATTTTGTCCCAATTCAGTAAGTCTTACCGCATATCTACCATCCCAGAGGTTAAGAGATACACAAACACAAAACAGAGTGCAAGAATTTTATAATCTATGTGGGGATGATGTGAAATGTTCATGTTTAAGACCACCTTCCCCCAGCCGGGCATGGCGGCTCACGCCTGTAATCCCAGCACTCGGGAGG
>RJWT010055430.1:0-10158 GCA_004365215.1 Cuniculus paca
TTGTGCACTTTAAATGTATTGAGGAAAACATTCAATAATTCTCAAGAACGATTTCTTACAAATTGTCTTGGCTACATCTCTTACTTACGTATCTTTTGTTCTTGTCTCCCTTTCTGTTATAGTCCATAGTTTACACGCAACTATTTCTGGACCTTTAACCATTCTGTGATCTTTTTTATTTAGTTTCTTAATATTTATATTCAAACATTAAACACTCTTCTGCTTTTTATAAATTTTATTTTGAAATATGGTGATTTCAAAATAAAATATGGCAAGCATATTTGTATATCTCGGTATTACATATTGCCTACAATTTCGTCATAATTTGCTTAAGTGTTATTTTAGCAAAGAAATTATGTAACACATAAAAATGGTGCTCCTTTTGTGCCAGTCACCTGCCTTTCAAATTCTCTGTCCCCCCTGTTCTTTTGTTCCTCCTCAAAATATGTATTTGATCACTAATTTGGTGTGCCACCTTCCAAGGTTTTAAATGTACTTATATGTACTATGCGTGTGGGTAGCTAAAGACACATAACAGCACTGATTTTTTTTTAAAGCAGAAAAATGTTATCTAATTATACAAAAACTCAATTTGATTTATTAAATCAAAATATATTTTTCAGATTTGTAGATTATATCTTTTTTTTGTCTTTTTGAGAGAGGGTCTCTCAGTATACAGTTCAGACTGCTCTTGCGCTCACTTTGTAACCCAGGCTGGTCTCAAACTCACAACAATCCTCCTGCCTCAGCCTCCTGCGTGCTGGGATTGCAGGCATGTGCTACTATGCCCGGTTCGTAGATTATATCTTATATCTCTTCATTATTCATTTATTTTTCTGTAAAAAAGGGTTTTTAAAAAATGAGAGGGACTGTATTTAATCTGAAATTTGAAATATTGTTTTAGTAAGATAACCTTGGTTACTTAGCCTCATGACAGTATGCTACTAAACAAATTGCTATTTTAAAAGATTTTGCTTAGATTTTCTGAAAAGGTAGCTTAGAATTAATTTTCATGTAAGTAAAAATTTCAAATTATGTAAATAAAGACCAAGCTCTAGAAGTTTGGATAAACTATTTAATTTACTAGGTAATTCAATTGCAGTAGTCCTTTATTTTGCCTTATATCATTGTGTTCTATTAAAGATCCGTTAGGGTGTATGTGTGAAGAAATAAAAAAAATGTATACAACTGAATAGCCTAGTTGTGAGTGTACACACACATACGCACATGCTAAGTTTATATATTATTTCAGCAGTAGGAACAGAGTGAGCGCAAGTTGTAACTAATTAAAAATGAAACTCCCCAAAGAAATATGTACAATATTAAATTCTAGTTTTCATAACTGTAATGAAAATTAAATAACTAAATTAGTATATATACTGGAGAGTTCACCTATCCATCAAAATAATTGTTTTTCTTCCTCTTTATTACTATACTAATCAGTCTGCAATAAGTAACTGACCCACCACCAGTAAAATGTGTAGATGGAATATTTTAATTTAGTGAAGTGAACTTGATGGGGATTTATGCTAATTCAGTGTTCCTCACCTTGTCAAACCAATATTGGTATTTAGGAAAACTTTGGCAGATAGAACCAGTGTTAGTTGTTACATTCACAGGATTTTTAGATAATATGCATTTATTCAAACAATGTAACAGTCTTTACTTGGCTACCTACATGCTATAAACTCTATTGCCAGAATCATATCTTCTGCTTTTAGGCTCTGCTATCCTCAGATGTTGATCATCTGCTTGCTCATTGTGGAAGTGTGCCATGTTTATGGTTTTATATCTCATAATTATGGATTTATTTCTCTTTTATTTTTATCTAATGGCCTACACAGAGTTTGTCAAGTTTAACACTATTAAAATTTTGTATCTGGATGATACTTTGTGTTTGTGCTGCAGAGAGGTGGCTCTCCTAGGCATTGTAAGATGCCTAATAGAGCCCTTAACTTCTAGTCACCAAATATCAGAAGTACTTACAGCCATAACCAACAAAAATGTCTACAGACATTGCCAAATGATCCCTGCAGAGGAAAAGAAGGCAGCATTACCCAAATTGAGAACTGCTCCCCTATATAGTACTACCATCTTCTACTGTCATTGACCAAATCTTGAATGTTTGGGTAAAATTTATACTTGTGAAATATTGAAATCTTATCTCTAAGGTTAAGTTGATTCTTGTTATTGTATGTTAAATATGTATGCAGAAGTGTATTATTTTGTTTCATTTTTTCCTTGAATTAAAAAACAGATGTCAGGTAGATTTTTCTATTACCGAGTCTCACTTCTAAGAAGTATTTTAACCTTTTTTAGCTGGTTTTTTTTTTTTATATTTCCCTCCACATTTCTAAAATCAGATGCTGGGAGCTGTATAGGATAGAACTATAAGCGTATGACAATGCATTATTAGGAATAGTGGAACAACGGAAACACAAATATTAGAGCCTGAAAAGCTGGTGTAATTTTATCCTGTGATATACTAGAAAGACAAAATACATAAGATCTAAAAAACATGATACAATTATTTTAAAAATACTTTTAGAGAGAAAGGTAAATATACATCAGCATATTTGCAAAGTTCTCTGCATGTGACTTGAAATATCATTTGACTGAGAGTTGGAGAGTTTGAGATTGCAAATGTAAAAACAAAATCTGCCAACTGAAGCAAGTAGATTTCTTAGGTAGTGAGATGTGCAACATAGATCAAAGATCTTATGAGTGGGACTCATTTTTCATCCAAGCCTATTGTTTCACAAGAGAGTGGGATGAAGAGAGATCAAAGCCAAAAGTTAAATGATCTGCTTTATCAAATGTATGAAGTATATGTAGAAAAATATGATTTATATTTACTTCACCGTAGAATTGATCAAAGCAAAGCGATTGGATTTGTATTAGGTTTTCAGGCAATTAGAGTACCACAGATACCGCAAGTTTGATTTATAGAAGCTGTGATCAAATCACCTCTGAAGGATCTCCCTAACTATAGAAATAATGCTGTAAAAAAGTCAGTATCTGTAATGCTAACCACAATCCAGCTGCCAGTAGGCCAATAAAGAAGCTTTTTCCTCTGATAAGGACCAGTGTTTCCATTAATCATATTTTGTAAGAATTAAAAATTATGGTCAAATACCTCATTCTTTTATTTTATAAACAGAAAATTTCATTTCTGTAATGTGTGTCTACTTTACCCTGTGTAATGGACATATAAACTGATCACTTGTAATTTATTTATTGAACATGGGCTCATAAGAATTCCTGTTTAGACTTAATGGAGACAATTTGTTTTACACCAATAAGCATTTTGCTTTGTTTTGCTTTGTACTGAGAATCAAATTCAGGACCTCACACTTGCCAGGCAGGAAAAGTGTATTTTGAGTGTGCACCAATAAAATTAGATTTAGAAGTTTCTTCTCCTGAAAAAAGTGTGTCCAGCTATAGCAAATGCTCCAAAGATGCCTAATCGTCTTATTTTTTATTTTCAAGTGTTAGCAAGGAAGCTGTGAGTTCCTTGCTAACACTAGGCAAGATGTGAGTTCGAGGTGAGACCACACAACAAGACTGTGTTTCAGAGCAAAAAAAAGTGAGTTACAACCTCAGCTTCTCTTTCAATTGTATCTGACCGTGTGATTAATGCTGTTGGGAAAAGAGCAGAAGTGATGTGTGCAATTTTTGTGAATATGCTTTTAAAGAAGCATGCCCTTCATGCTTCTCTCCCTAGTTCCCACTGGCTGGGATATAGATGAAGTAGCCAACCATCATGTGCAAAGCAGATGAGGACAACCCATTATGGAAAACAGAGTACTAGATTCCAGGAATCTTGGACTTTGCCAATGTTGTTGAACAAATGACCATATTAATTCTGACTTTTATATAAGATGAATTGCGCTTCTATCTTGTGTAAATCATTGTTAATTTTTTCTCTGTCACACACAGCTGAACTTTTTTTCTCCTTAGCTGGAAATATAAAAGAAAAGCAATCCTGGGAAATGAAGTTCAGCTTAGCCTAGTTTACAGATTGCAAATCCACAATAGGAAAGCTGAAGTTGAAATTTGTTGTTCTGTGTCCTGGTTAAACTCTGTGATTCTCTGAATTACTAGATCAGTTTTTTTGTTTTTCCAGTTATCTCTAAAACACAGAAGGCTGACCACCACCCAATGCATCATGCAGTCTTCCTTGCATTCTAACTTCTGGCTGAGGTTTGACCATAAGGAAGTTCTGGCATGACGAATCAGTTTGCCATGAGTCATTCCGGGGATATCATTTCACTCTGTCTCCTCCCTGGCTGGGATCCCTGCAGTGACTGAGTTTCACAATGGTCATAGATTTTTAAGCATATCCTTCAAGTTTACGGTAGATAACAATCTGCTATTTCTGATTCCTGATTCCCCTTTACCATGCTCTTAAATGCATGGCCCTTTCAATAACTTAGTGTTCATTAAATCAATTATTAAAAATAAGGATTTCATTTTCTTTTACTTTTGCCATTTATTTTTATTTTCTGTATATTTTTTTGTAGGACCTGAAAATAAATGCATGTTCTAGAAATTCTACATACTCATTTTCAAAAATCTTCAATAGTAGAATGAGAACATTTTTTGCAGTTCTTTATTTCAGATTTACAATGTATTTTTCGCTTTTCTATCAAAATAGATATCAATAGGTTTTGTGTATAATTTTACACTGATGCCAGTTTTAAGACTGGAAAACATTATTGTATTCTCATGAAGATTCAAATTATTCCTACTTAAGCATCTGTGTTTTTTTCTCACTTACTAAATGTGGCACCCTAATTGACCCCACATACACATTGTACAGAAATTTTGCTTTGTGTGCTTTTATTCACTAGCATACTTTCTTAGCTCTATTACTTTTTTCTTTTATCTGTTTATGCTGAAGAGCTCCCATGACTTGAATTTTCTTTCGTAGGGTCTTTACATTAGATCTTCCTTTACTGTGCCCTTAAATGCTTAATTAGTTCTTTCTGAATTTTGAGCAATCTTAAATCTATAACTCAATGAATAAATAGGATGGAAGAGTTATTTCCGAATTCTAGCTTTTTTTTTAGGATACAATGTCTATGTGTTTTGTCTTTTCTTCTTCCAGCATTTGATAAACTGCTTAATTTATTAGGCTCTCTATGAAAGGTATATTTGGTAAAGCAGATATCAGAGATTTTAAAAAAGATCACAAAAATCCCTTGAAACCTAAAAGCAAGGAAGAAACTGCAGTGATTTCTTGAAATGTTATAAAACATGTTCTCTTCTGTTATACGTGACTTGTATTATAGCTATTCTATTTGGGGTTTCTCTTTGATCCCCTTTTACTGTGCTCAAATGCAACTTCCAAACTTTAGATTATTACATGTTTTAGAGAAACTGACCTCTACCTAATCAATTCCAGTGCAAAGAGAAAGATTTTGAGTAATTTGGGCTCTTAAGAATGTTTTTTGAGAGTGAAAGACATGAAGACTACTATTTGTAACTTGAGTCATAACTGGAAAGATATCTTTCCACTTCACCAAATCTTCCATTTTCCATGTTCCAATCAACACTGAAAACATTTAAACTCTCCTGAGTTTAATGAGAATTACTGAATTAAATTTGGCTTCACTCACTAACCTGACAAAATCTATGTTGCTTTTTGTCGTGTTTTTTCTTTGATGAATACACCTTATCTGTTCTGTTCACTGTCAAAAAGTAAGTGTATTTTCTTCATTATTAAAATTTAGATTATGGAAATTCTTCAATCATCTTTAGTTATTTAAGTCTGCTGGAATAATTATTCCTTTTTATTTCCAAAAATAGGGAAAAGAACAATGACAACTGTTAATAATGGTGATAAGAGGAAAATACAGAGGCAAAATGATATGACTAAAGAAAGTAATAAGACAGATTAAAATTTAAAAGGAATGTTTAGGAAAATAAAGTTATCAAAAACAAATTATCAAGAATAGGAAGGAAGCTGGGCATGGTGGCTCACACCTGTAATCCCAGCACTCGGGAGGCTGAGACAGGAGGATTGTTGTGAGTTCGAGACCAGCCTGGGCTACAAAGTGAGCTCAAGACCAGCCTGAACAGCATAGTGAGACACTGTCTCAAAAAGACAAGGGCCAGGGATCTAACTCAGTGGCCTAAGCACCTGCCTGGCAAGTGCAAGGCTATGAGTTCAATCCCTGGTGCCACAAAAAAAATCAAAACAAAACAGGAGGGAAATAATTCTTAAGGCTATTCGGGCTACTGTTACCAGTATGAAAGAAAGTTCAGTGTTAGATAAGTATAAAAAAACAAGTCTCATTTCTTTTTCTAACAATATTGAAACATAGTAGTCACTCAATACATGCTTAATAAATGAAATTAGTAAGGATAGACATAAAACACCCAATTTCAAAGAATGTTGTTTATTAATTAGTGTTCACATAGAATGTTGATAGTGAAAAGGAATGTTTTAATGCATGATTTGTTACATAAACATATGCATAATTTTGTCTTTTTAAAATGAAATATGCTGTTAGTAGACATTTCATTTTGCAATTGTACTTCGTAGTTAATATGTAATTTGTGTTACATAGATTAATATTGCATAAATTTTAAAAATCCAGTATTAATCATCAGTTGTACATAAAACCATCTTTATATCCTAGTAAGGACATGATACTAACTTATTTGCACAATTTCTGTGTAAGACACCTCAATAGGATGCACAAAATATAAACATGTATTTATCTGGAGATCAAATGTGAAATCTATCATAACTCTAACAGGTGGTGACCTTTCTTTGATTTTTTTTGGATAACTTTGAAATTAAATTAAAAGTATAGGTAAAGAAACTGTAGAACAAGTGTCTCAGTTACTTTTCTCATTGCTGAGACAAAATACCATATACCCATGTTAAAGTAAGAAAGGTTTATTGTAGCTCACAGTTTATAGAGAGAGATTCAGTCCTTAGTTGGCTGACTCCGAGGCAGACTGGCATGGCAGAGAGGCATCAACGAGGAGAAACAGTTCATGGTAGGCAGAAGGCATTTAATCAGTGATGTAGAAAAACAAAAAGCAATGATAGAAGCTCTCTCTCTGTCCCTTATATTCTATTTAGGCTACATGCCCTAGGTAGGTAATAATTTTATCTATTTGAATAATTTCATTTTTCTCTCATCTTTATCAGTGTCCTTGCCACCTCTAACGTGCTTCTAACTCTTGATTTCTCTCTGCAAGTCTTTTCAGGAGGATCTTTTCCATCCTAGCTCTAGCACACTTATCTTTATATCATTCTTGTCATTTAAATCATTCTCACCAATCTTGGCTTTACCTTCACACATGTATTACTGGTTTTCCAGAATAACAGAACCAGTAATCGATAAACAGATTTATTCATTAAAGAAATTGCTTCAGGTGATTATGAAGGCTGAGCATTTCCACAATTCGAAGACAACAAGCTTGTGACCTGGGAGATCTGATGATGCAAGTCAGTCATAGATCAAATGCCTGAGAACCAGGAGAGTGGAAGGTGTAAATTTCAGTCAAAGGGTAGGGGGAAATAGGCATTCCATCTCAACCTGCTGAGAGTGACATCTCTTTTCTTCCACTTATTTGTTCTCTACAATGGATTGACTGATGCTTATCTTCATTTGGGGAGGACAACCTGCTCTACTCAGTCTACCAATCCACATTCTAATTTTATGCAAAAAAATCCTCTACCAACATGCACAGAAATAACGTTTACCAAATATCCTAGCCACCAATGTCTTAGTCAAGCAGATACATTAAAATTATTTCACACCACTTAAATGTATACCATATTATCCTAAAGTGTGATTATTCTCATATTAATCTTGTTTTCCAATGGTCATTATAGTATTGTGCTTTCACTCTTTTTTTTTTATGGCACCAGGGATTGAACTCATGACCTTGCACTTGCCAGGCAGGCGCTTAGGCCACTGAGCTAGACACCCAGCTGCTTTTACACTTTTCCAAGTACTCCAGTCAGTTCATCATCCTCTAACATTCAGTTATTTCCGTATCCTTTTCGACAAACTTAGGCTCCATTTCTCTCTGGAAATTTTCTGAATAGTTCTGCATATGGCCACTCACTGTTAGCTCCAACAGTAGTCTTCCATACAAGTAAGGTCTTGATTCTTCTCTATCTTGAATTATGTCTTCATCAGTACATATACATTAGGAAATATTTCAGCTAGCTGTGGTAGCACATGCCTGTAGTCTCAGCCCTCTGAGAAGCTCAGGCACAGGGACAGCAAGGTGAAGTCCTGTCTGTGCAGCTCAGCAACTTAATGAGACCCTGTGTGGAAAAAAAAGAAATTAAAAAGGAGCTGGAGATGAAGTCCAGTGTGAAAATCCTGAGTTCAGTTCTCAGTACCATGTAAACCCAAAAGAATTAAAGTCTATATAACATAGAGTTGCCTGCATACCCATTTTATTGTGACACAATATACAATTGCTAAGATATGGAGCCAGACTGGATATCCATCAACAGATAAGTGGATAAATATTGTGTGGTTTATTTATACACTGAGGAATATTATTCAACCATAAAAAATGGAATTTTTCCATTTGCAGAAAGATAAATATATCTGGAGATCATGTTGAAAAAATAAGCCAGACCCAGAAAGACAAATATTACATGTTCTACCTACATGTTTTAGATGTAGAATCTAAAAATATGACAAGAAAATAGTCTATTGTCAGACAAGAGGAAGGGAAAAGGAGTAGATAGTATGAGGGTACCTAATAGAAGGCAGGAATATGCTTTAGAACAAAAGTTGTGTATATTGAAATCACCCCAAAATTGTGAAACTAGGGAGGAGAGTGGAGCATGAGGACAATGGGTGGAACTATGGAAGTATGTTATGTCCATGTACAAATCTGTCCAGAAGATACTCATTAATGCATATGATATATATGCATTGATAAAAATGTGAAATAATATCACAGTGTTATTGAGGATAATAACTTTAGGATATTCTGTGTTATTTGTAATATCTCAGTTATGATTTGAAATAGTTTTCTATGTCTAAATAATTAAAATAGTAGTATGCAGCATTTGTACATATCATAGAACACTGGAAGAACTAAGAGTTTAAAGAGAACATACAAAAAAAAAGAGAGAACATAGAAAATAGGAAGAGACATTAGAGATGTTGGGGAATCTTTTCCTCTCCTTAAAACTAAATCAATCACTATGACCAGAAAACACAGATGAATCACAAAATCTAAATGCAGGCATTTATATATGTAAAACATTTCCCCTGATTTCCTTCTATTTTTATTCAGACAAGTTAAGTTATTAATCCAGAAAATGAGTTTTCTTTTTCTTACTTCCTTAAATGAACAATCTGGAGTATAGAGTAAACCTTAACCATCAAACATTTTTTGTTTAAGGACTCAATTGTATCCTTCTTAGCTCTCCAGAGTCATGAAATTCAAATTTAGACCAACCTCAAAAACTGAAAGTACGTATTTTCAGCAATTGAGACAATGAGGAACCATTGAACACTGTTGAAAAGAGAAGTCACAGGATATAACTGATATTTTGGGGAAGGTTATGATGCTTAGAAAAAAATAAATCCATTTTACAGATTAGAGAGTGTTCCTAGCAAGAATAAATTGGTGGTGCTTAATCTGGAAAATAAAAAAGAGAAGTGAGTCAGGGAAATATTATTAAAGAATATAAAAAGAGCTTTGTTACTAATTTAAATTTTAGAGAAAAGATAGCCATACAAATATATGAATGTAAATTTCTAATATGTTGAAGTTTTAAATCTCATTTTGGGTATGACTGCTTGATGTCACTAAAATCAATAGCAGCAGAATCTTAAGTCACCAAAGTAAAGGCTATTATATATTTTTCATTTTAAGTTTACTAAAGGAGCATCTATTATACTTGAATGTACATTTTTATTCTTCAAAATAATACATTGCATTGCATGCCTATCAGCTGGGCAAAGTACTATGTATTAATCAACCGAAGTCTATTAGAATGTTAACAGATTCTTTGCAATTCAGATTAAGATTTTTTTAAACATGGTGTAACCCATTTCATTTCTCATAACCATAATTTAAGTATTCTTTTGAACATGAAAAAAATGTTCAGTACATATTTCCCAGTTTAAAATATGTTTATCTTATGTTACCCAGACT
>RJWT010055431.1:0-10174 GCA_004365215.1 Cuniculus paca
AAAAAAAAAGAGAAAAATAAATAGCAATAACAGAGAGCCCAGAATAATAACAACATAGGCTTTCAAAACAAGATGGTAGGAACATTAAAAAGGTTGTTATTTTGCACAGTTATCTTCAAAAGAGTTACTGAGAATACCACATATGGACATGCAAAGTTGATCTACTCCTATGAATGTTAACTGTTTTTCCAAGAGCTAATAGAATTAATTAGTACTACAATCATCTTGGCTAGCTTAGCTATACAAATTTATCTTTTTTTCTTTTCCTTTACTCCTTTTCTCCTTTTCCTTATCTGATTTTTTTCCCTTAGAGCAGTTTCTTACCCTTTCACAATATTTATTGAAGATTTTGTATCTTATTTACTCTTTCAGTTTCTTACAATAAGGGACAATATGGTGTTTACACATGTGAGTTTGATTTATTTCACTTATGAGTATGGTCTCAAGTTGCATCCATTTACTTATAAAAGCCTCAATGCAATCCTTCTTTATAGCTGAATAGTATTCCATTGTATAAAAATACCACATCTTTTTTATCCATTCCTCTGTTGATGGGCATTTGGGTTGTTTCCAAGATTTGGCTATTACAAATTGTGCTGCTATAAACATGGGTGCACAAACATCACTGTGGTATGATATTTTCTATTCTTCTGGGAATATGCCCAGAAGCAGGATAGCTGGGTCAAATGGGACTTCCAATCCCAGGTTTTTTGAGGAACCTTCACACTGATTTCTACAGTTTTTGCCCCAGTCTACACTTCCATCAATGGGAGAGAGGGGTTCCTTTTTTGCCACAGCCTCTCCAGCATTTGTTATTGGTGGATTTTTTTATCTTGACCATTCTTTCTGGAGTTAGGTGAAATCTCAGTGTTGTTTTAATTTGCATTTCTCTAATGACCATTGATGTAGAACATGTTTTCATGTATTTATTTTCCATTTGTATTTCTTCAGCTGAGAAGAGTATTTTCATCTCAGATGCCCATTTTTGGATTGGGTTTTTGAATTTTGAGGCCCTGAATTTTTTTTTAATTCCTTATATATTCTAGATACAAGTCCTTCATCTAAAGGACAGTTGACTGAGATTTTTTTCCCAATTCATGGGTTTTCTTTTCACTCTGTTGGAGAGTTCTTTTGACATGCAAAAACTTTTTAATAAAATGAAATCCCAGTAGTTAATTCTGGAAAGTATTTCCCATGCAGTTTGATTTTTGTTCATGAACTCTGCCTACCCCATATGTCTTCTAGATTTCTACCTTCTTTGTCTCCCAGAAGATTTAGTGTTTCTGTTTTAATATTTATATCTTTGATCCATTTTGACTTTAGTGCATGATGATAGACATGGGTCTAGTTTTAGTTTTTGGCATATGGAAAGCCAGCTTTTCCAGCACCACTTATTAAAGAGGCTACCTTTCTTCCAGTGAACATTTGGCCCCTTTGTCAAAAGGGGGCTGACTGTGTTTGTAGTTGTGGTTGTATCTTCTAATGTATTCCATTGATCTTCAGGTACATATTTATTCCAGTATCATGCTGACTTTATCATAGTAGCTTTTTAGTATAACTTCAAATCAGGGATTGTGATGCCTCCTGTGTTGCCTTTGTTGCCTAGAATTGCCTTTGCTATTCTAGGTCTCTTCTGTTCCAGATGAATTGTAGGAATGATTTCTCTAGATCTGTCAGGTATGCTAATGCTATGTTGATTAGAATTGCATTAAATCTGTATAACTATTTTGGGAGAATGGCCGTTTTCACAATGTTTGTTTTTCCTATCCATGAACAAGGAATGTCTTTCCATTTTCTGAGATCCTCTTCAATTTCTTTTATCAGAGTACTGTAACTTTCACTGAATATATCTTTTACTTCCTTTGTTAGATTGATTCCTAAGTACTTCATTTTTTTGGATGCTATTGGGAAGGATGTGGTTTCTCTTATCTCTCTGTCAGTGCGTTTGTTGTTTGTGTACAGGAATGCTATTGATTTTTTGTATTGACTTTGTATCCAGCTATGTTACTGAATTTGGTTGTTACATCGAGAAGTCTTTCAGTGGAGTTTTGGGTGTCTTCTATGTAGAGTATCATGTCATCTGTAAATAATAATAATTTAACTTCTTCCTTTCCTATCCTTATTCCTTTTATTTTTTTTTCTCTTTTCTAATTGCTCTGGCTAATGTTTCCAGCACTATATTGAAGGGGAGTTGTGATAGTGGCCATCCTCTCCTTGTTTCTGATTTTAGAGTGAAAGATTTCAGTTTTTGACCATTTAATGTGCTGATGGCTGTTGGTTTGTCATAAACGGCTTTTATCAGATTGAGGTGAAGACCATCTATTCCGATTTTGTTTAGGGTTCTCCTGATGAATAAGCATTGGACTTTATCAAAAGCTTCTTCTGCATCTATTGAAATGACAATGTTATTCTAATCTTTGGCTCTATTTATATGGCTTATTACATTTATTGATTTGCATATGTTGAACCATTCCTGCATTCCTTGTACAAATCCCATTTGGTCATGGTGCATGATTTTCTTGATGACTTGCTGCATTCTGTTTGCCAGTATTTTATTGAGATTTTTTGCATCAATGTTCATTAGGGAGATTGGCCTGTAGTTCTCTTTTTTGGTTGGGTCTTTCTCTGGTTTTGGTATTAGGGTAATACTTGCTTCTAGGAATGAGTTAGGGAGAACTGCTCATCTCTAAAGTTCACTGAAGTGTTTGAGAAGTATTGGCACTAAGTCTTCCTTGAATTTCTTGTAGAATTCAGATGTGAATCCATCAGGATCTGGGCTTTTCTTTGTTGGTAAGGTTCTAACTGCATTTTCAATTTACTTAACTGAAATTGGGTTACTCAGCAGTTTTACATCTTCTTGACCCAGCTTTGGTAATTCATATGTTTCTAGGAATCTGTTCATTTCTTCGGTGTTATCAAACCTATCAGAGTAAAAGTTTTCAAAGTAGATATTGATGATCTTCTATATTTCCACAGGATCTATAGTGATTTCATCCTTTTCATTCCTTATTGCATTAATTTGAGTTTTTTCTTTCCTTTTTTTAATAAGGTTGGCTAGGGGCTTATCAATTTTGTTTATTCTTTCAAAGAACCAACTCTTCAATTTGTTAATTCTTTGTATTGTTTTCTTAGTCTCTATTGCATTAAGTTCTGCTCTGATCTTTATAATTTCCTCCCTTCTTTTTGCTTTGGGCTTGACTTGCTCTTCTTTTTCTAGATGTTTGAGGTGTACCATCAGGTTGTTTATTTGTGTTCATTCTGTTTTCCTGATGTGGGAATTCAGTGCAATAAGTTTCCCTTTGAGGACTGCTTTCATTGCATCTCACAGGTTCCAGGTAATTGTACTTGTATTTTTCTTTGCTTGTAGATATTGTTTACTTTCTTCTTTAATTCTCCCCTGGCCCACTGATTGTTCAGGAGTGTATTATTTAATTTCCATGTGTTTATGGAGTTTTTGCAATTTTTTTGTCATTAATTTCCACTATGATCAGATAATATGCATGGGATAATTTTGATTCTTTTGTGTTTACTTAAGCATGATCTATTTTAGAAAATGTCCCATGTGAAGATGAGAAGAATGTATATTCTGATGTTGTTGGGTGGAATACTCTGTACATGTCTATCAGGTCCATTTGTTCACAAGTTTGATCCAGTTCTGTTACTTCTTTGCTGAGTTTTTGTCTAATTGATCTGTCTCTTTGTGTCAATGGGATGTTTAGGTCTCCCATTATAATCATGTTATTGCTATTTGACTTTTCATTTCTATTAATATTTGTTTTATATAGCTGGGTGCTCCCATATTTGGTGCATATATATTTCAGATTAACTCTTCCTCTTGAAGTTTTCCCCTAACCAGTATGTAGTGACTTTCTTTATCTCTTTTGACCATTCTTGGTTTGAAGTTCACATCATCCATGAACAGAATAGCTACCCCTACTTTTATTGGGGGGCGGGGGGGTTCCTGTCACATGGAGTATTGTTTTCCATCCTTTGACTTTCAGTCTATGAATTTCCTTTTGGGTTAGATGGGTTTCTGGTAGACAGCATATGGTTGGATGTTGTTTTTTGATCCATTCTGCCAGTGTGTTTCTTTTAATTGATGAATTGAGGTCATTTATATTAATGGCTACAACTTATATATATTGGCTTATTTTTGTCATATTATCTTTCTGCTTTTAGTTCTTTACATTTCCCCTCTGTTTGTTTGCCCTGCTTGGTTATTTTCTTTCTTTTGGTGTTTTCAATGTTGTAGTTATTTTTATGTCTATCTAGAATATCTTTCAGTATTCTTTGCAGCATTAGTTTGGTGGTCATGAAGTTCTTCAGCTGTACTTTATTGTGGAAGTATCTTATTTCTCCATCAATTTTGAAGGGTATTTTTTGCAGGGTACATCAATCTGAGTTGGAAGTCATTTTCCTTTAGGATTTGAAATACTTCACTCCATGCTCTTCTTGACTTCACTGTTTGTGTTGAGAAGTCTGCTGTGATTCTGATGGGCTTTCCTTTATAGGTGACTTGTTTCTTTAACAACTTTCAATATTCTGTTCTTATGTTGAATTTCTGGGATATTGATTATTATATGTCTGGGTATAGATTTATTTTGGTTTTGGCTAATTTGAGTTCTATATCCTTCACTTATCTGTATGTCAGTTTCTTTTCACATGTTTGGAAGTTTTTTGGCTATTACTTCTGTAAATAGTCTTTTTATATCATTTGTGTTGTCCCCTTCCTTTTCATTTACACCTACCAATCTTATATTGCTTTTCTTTGCATCATCTTGCAACTGTTGAATTGTTATTTCCTGATTCCTCATTATTTTTAAAAGATCTTTCCTTTCTTGTTCACTGGCTGCAATCTCATCTTTAAGGTCTGAAAGTCTATCTTCACATTCATTAAGGTGGTTTTGCCAACTTTTGATGGCATTTTTGATTTCCTGGATATCTCTTTGAATCAGTTTCAAGCATTCTAATTCTTTCTTGTATTGTTCATTCCAAGTTTCCACCATTTTGCAGTGCTCATCTGTTTTTTTAACTATGTCTTCTTTAGATGTGTTTAGCATTTCTTTCATTATGTTTATCATTTCTTGTTTTACCTGGGAGATTATTTCTAATCTGAATTCCTTTACAACTTCATGAAGTTCTTTTTCTTCAGTTGCTATCATTTTAGAAGTTTCGGGTGTATGGCTTACACTTTCTTGTATGTCTGTGTCTCCTAGGCTTGTTTGGGATGGGCTGGAGGTTTGAGATTGCATTTTGCTCTTTCATTTAGTCATTTTCCTGTATTCTCCTGGGGCAGCTAAATGCAAAGTCTTAGTTATTTCTCATTTGAGGATAGGTGTCTGCACTGCAGGGAGTTTCCCCAGTTGAGTGTGAGTCATTAGGCAGACCTTACCAGGTCCCTAGTGGCACTTGAAGGCTTACTGAATAGTGGGAGTATGCTGGGCAGACCTTCAGCACATCCCATGTGGCATACTGAAGCTCCCCGGCTGCTTGAGGCTGCTCGGTGGGGCCCTACCAGGTTCTGAGTGGTGTGCCAAGGCTGAACGACTATGTAGAATTCACTGTGAAGACCTTCAGCTCATGGCACTCAGCACACAGGGACTCCCCAGCCACTTGTGGTCACTGGGAGGCATCTAACCATGACCCAGGTGATGTACCAAAGGTCTGCAGCCATTTGGGGGTGCTGCACAGGGCCCTACCAGTTCCGAGAGAGGTACTGTGGCTGCACAGCTAGGTAGAATTCACTGTGCAGTTCTGTGGCTCCCACCACTCAGTTAATGGAGACTTCCCAACCACTTGGAGTTGCTCCATGGAGCCCAACCTGGACCCAAGCAATGTACCAGAGGTCCCCTGACTGTTTGAGGACACTGGATGAGGCCCTACCAAGTTCCAAGTGAGGTATTGAGGCTGCACAGTTAGGTAGAGTTTGCTGTGCAGGCCTTCAGCTCCCACCACGCAGTGCACAGAGATGCCCCAGTCACTTGTGGTTGCTGGGTGGGGCCTATTCTAGATATTTTCTAGTTCTATTATCAGATTTTGGAATGCTTCTATCTCCTTCTAGAGGAGCTTTCTAGGTTCTGTCTGTCCCAAAGAATTGGTCAAGACAAGTGTAAAAGATTTTACATTTTTTAAAGATATGAAAAGAAAAGAAACATGCTCTACTGAGCAATTGTGAGCCTACTAAAAGCTGGGAAAGAGAGAGTAGATCACTGCAAGGTAAGAGCAGATCACTGTGTGAGACAGAGAGAGAGAGAGAGTGTGTGCACAGTAGCCAAAAGCAGTGGTGGCAGCCATCTTTTGTGTTTCCTACTCTGCAGGCTGGCATCATGTCTAGGACATCCTATCAGAAACCTGCTTTCTTCTTTCACAAGAAGAACTAAAGACAGTACTGTCTGACTGGTTCCAATACAGTGCTTTGGGAAATGTTCTGAGCATGTGTCCTTTAATTCTGTGATTGAAAGGTCACGCCCACTTCCCTAGCCAATTTGCTACATCCTAATCTCTTGCCTTGATTCCACATAAATTTTAATTATTTTTCCAGTTCTGTGAAGAATGATATTGGTATTTTGATTAGGATTTCATTAGATCTGCATATCAGTTTTGGTGATTATGGTCATTTTGACAACATTGGCTCTACCTATTCAGAAATACAGAATGTCTTTCCATCTTTCTTTCTTTCTTTCTTTCTTTCTTTCTTTCTTTCTTTCTTTCTTTCTTTCTTCTTTCCTTCCTTTCTTCCTTCTTTCCTTCCTTTCTTCCTTCCTTCCTTTCTTTATTTCTGTTTTTGAGACAGGATCTATGTAGCACAGGCTGGCCTTAAACTAATCATGATCCTCTTGCCTCAGCCTCCTGAGTGCTGGGATTACAGCCATGTACCATCATGCCCTTCCATTTTCTGGTGTCTTCTTCAATCTTTTTTTTTTTGTTTTTTTTTTTGTACTAGGGATTGAACTGATGACCTCATGCTTGCCAGGCAGGGTCTTATGCTGCTGATCTATATCCCGAGCCCTTTGATCTCTTTTTTTCAAAATACTATAGTTTTCAGGAGGTCTTCACTTCCCTTGTTAGGTTAATTTCTATATATTTGATTTTTTGGAAATTATTGTAGTGCTACTTTCTCAATTTCTTTCTTAGTGCATTCATTGTTGGAGTAAGAGAATGTTATTGATTTTTGTGGGGTTTTTTCATGCTGCTGTCAAAACGACCCTGAGATTCTGTTTTACCACAGAAGAATGGCCATCATTGAAGACTCAAAATTCAACATATGATGGTGAGGTTGTGAGGAAAGAAACTCTTCTACATTGTTGATGGGAATGTAAACCAGTGCAACCACTCTGGAAGACAGTATGGAGATTCCTCCAAAAACTAAAAATAGAGATTCCATTTGACCTGCCTATACATTTTCTGAGTATCTTTCCCCAAAATTTAAGGACATTATATTACAGTGATACATGCATATCCATATTTATAGCAATACTATTCATAATAGCTAAATCTTGGAAGCAGCCTGTATGTCCACCAACAGATGAATGGATAAAGAAAAAATACTATATACACACCTGGCAATATTACTGAGTCATAAAGAAGGATAAATTTGAGTCATTTATAAGATAATGGATGCATGTTGAAGCCATAATGGTAAGTGGGAAAAACCTAGGCACAGAAAGTTAAATATCATATGGTTTCTCTTACATAAGAAACCCAAGGTATAAATAATTTCAGTGGGGAGATAGACCTTTTGGAGATGGGAAGGGGATACAGGAATGAAGAAGGTATTGGGAGGGTGGGGAAGAGGAAGTAAAAAACATTGAATCAATATATACAGTATATTCCAAGGGCCTAAAATGTATATATTTAATAGTTATCACAAACATGTATTAATAAAAAGTGATAAATACAAGAAAAACTGCATAAAGTCACATTACCAGAGAAGTTAAAGGCAACACAGGGAAGACAGGCCTCTTACAAAGAATCAGCAAATAACTGATGACAGAGATGCCTTTTTCAGAAGAGGAGCAAACTGCTCAATCACCCTTTATGGTAGTAGGTGTCCCTGCTAAGACCTTTTTCTGGGCACAAGTGTGGCCTCAGTTTATTCCTGGCACAAGCCAAGGGGGCCCAACTCTTAAAGTCTCTGGAAGGAGGCTTTAATCCATCACAAGAGCTAAATATATGTCATAGGTTCCTTTACCTGAGTGTGAACTCTGGATTATCACTTCAGGGACAAGAGGTTGAGGCTTAGCCCCCATTGAAGGAAAAGACCTTATAGTCCACCCTGTATTTGCTACTTCTCAACGCCACCCACCAATAGGGCCTCCTGCTGTCACATCCCAAATAGTGGTACTTACATTGTCCGGATGCACTTCTAGGAGAGCCCAAAGAGGATGGGGTCTCCACTCTATTCTCAAGCAGGCCCAATGGAGACTCCTCTTCCCAAAGAAACCTCTTTCTATCTCACTCCTTGGAGTCATGGTCCCAAAGGCCAGGCACATATGGGTCCACCCTATTTCCCAAAGGGACACTCTAGAAAGAGTTACCTCTCCAAGCTGCTACTTCTGAAAAACAGTCTAGTAAGGTAAGAGATAACCAAAAGTATCAGGCACTTAGATATCAGAGCTTTGGTTATTTGGGAAAGGCTGTGTCCTTTTTTTAGTGTCCCATCATGGGGCCCAATAAGATGATGTATAGGGACATGTTCCAGACCATGTAGGAGTCTACTTCCATTCAATCATGAGCCAAGGTTCATTGAATATCCACTATGTACAAGGAAGAAGAGAAAGAACAAAGTCACTTGACCCAAAGCATAAACAGATGATAATGAGCATAACAATGGTTATATTAAATAAGTTTGAGAGTAAAAATAAGATGCACTTACAATCACAGGGAATATTGGCATGGAAGATATTGTTCAAAGACCAGAAGGGAGTTAATATGCAGGAAGACTCTTGCTCTTTCAGGATAGACAAGGAGGACGATCAACTTTAGATTTTTCTAAAAATATAAAAAGTCAAATATGCCTTTAAAAGTAAAGGCAACTAGTAAAATAAAGGAATGCAGAAAAGGTAGATCCAAGTGCACAGCCTAACACACACACACACATACACATATATATGTATGTATGAATTTGGGGAGTAGTACTGGGAAGGGAGATTGAACTCAGGGCAATCACACTAAGCTACTTCAACTCTTTTTCTTAAATTTTTTTTTATTTTTAAGGCAGGGTCTCATTAAATTGCCCAGGTTGTGTTCACACTTTTGCCTCATCTCCCAGAATCCTGGGATTACAGGACCACCATACCTAGCCCAAATACAATGTTATCAGTAAAATTACCAAAGCAAAATTAGATATGCAAGTGAATATTTATTTAAATGCGGCCATCAAATGAGGTGTTCTAAAGCCTAGCCTATTTTAATTACCTTTAAAATGAATCCATGTGTTAGAAAATATGCAGTAGGAAAAAGTTAACAAATTCCAGAAAAGGAATCCAAGATATAAAAAGTGGTGAATTATAATTATATTCTAATATGGAAGAATTATATTTAGAAGTATCACTAGTTAAATATTAAATTGATTTATCAAAACCATCACAAAATTATAGATAGATAGATAGATAGATAGATAGATAGATAATGTGTTGAACTGTGCATGTGTATATGTGTATGGTTTTCAAACTTCAGCTATGTTGATTTATAAGAACTTAGAAAAAATTCACAAAGCTGCTCATAATTCCCCAACCCAAATTCAATTATTTTGGCTCAGAATATATTCCTTGAGTCATTTTGATAAATATATTGGATTAATTTTATAGAATTAAAACCAGATAGTATTTATCTTTTCTACACTGCTTTTTATTTATAAATATTTCATGAATATTTTCTGAGGTTAAAAAATATAGTGTCCAACATATTTTCTTCTTTTTTTTTATTTTAAAGAGAATAAAACAAAACAGAACAGAACAGAGTTAAACACAAAAAAGAATTGCATAGCAGAACACTGCAAGCAATACAGGTCTTTGAAAAATAATAATAGGAGATTAACAATGACTACCTTAGTGTCTCTTGTTTTCTTTGAAACAGTTGTTCATACATTCACACACAATAAACTCAAACAAAACAAAATAATATAAAACCAGATAAAACAAAAGAGTGAGAACATTACAGGCCTTCAAATCAG
>RJWT010055432.1:0-10160 GCA_004365215.1 Cuniculus paca
GACACTATAGTAGCCATTGCTCATTTCCTGTTATCCAACTTGAAGACCTGTAATGCTATTCTCTTTTATCTGGTTTTATACTACTTTGTTTTGTTTGAGTTTATTGTCTGTAAATGTAAGAACAACCATTTTGAAGAAAGCAAGAGACACTAGGGTAACCATTGTTAATCTCCTGTTGTTATGTTTTGAAAATCTGTATCACCTGCAGTGTTCTCCTTTGAAATGCTGTATTATGTTTGACTCTATACTGTTTTCTTTTGCTTTTTTCATTCTGTTCTGTTTTGTTTTATCTTATTTTCTTTAAAATTAAAAAAAATATGCTGCCTGGAGAAATGTGCTTGGTTCATAGAGAACATGTAAAACAAAAAGGAAAAAATGGCGCCATACTTCAAGCTATTCCCAAGAAATGAGTAACACTAATGACACATTAGGTGATGGCACCAATGAGAAATATTGAACCTTCATTAAAATATTTTCCATTTTTCTTCTAAAAGGCAGACACCTGGATTAGAAAGAATCATTTCTTTTTCACAAATATCTTAGAATAAAACAAATACGATAAAACAAACAAAAACATATTTTTCTGTTGGTCAAACTTTTTAAATTGCTTATGTCAATGTTTACATTTACTTATTCATTCAAAAATATTCTTTGGCCCTAATTGTGTGCTAGGCATTGTTCTAAAACTACAAATATAAACATCAATTACTGTCATTCCTTCTTTCTGTGGGCCTGCAAATTTACTACTTTTCTTCTTGCCCTAAGTGAAATGAGATTTAGAATCATTTCTAGATTTGGTGCTGACCTTGGTGAGCATATGTAAACTCTATTCCTCATATAGAGACTGGGCACATCATACCTTCAACATGAGATCGCATATTCCTCCGGGAACATCTCTCATGAATATTTCTTCTTCAAAAGGCAGCCATATATTTTGTACCATTCTAACCTTTTTATATGTCTGTTCTTTATTGTTTCAACTTTATCTTTTTAAAGAGAATAGAACAAAACAAAACAAAAAACAAAGCAAAACAAAATAGAATAGAGTCAAACACAATATAGCATTTCAAAACAGAGCACTGCAAGCAATACAGGTCTTCAAAACATAACAACAGGAGATTATCAATAGTTACCCTAGTGTCTCTTGCCTTCTTTGAAATGGTTTGTCATACATTTACAGACAATAAACTCAAACAAAACAAAATAATATGAAACCAGATAAAACAAAAGAGTGAAGGCATTACAGGCCTTCAAGTCAGACAATAAGAAACCAACAATGGCTACCTTAATGTCCCCTGTTTTTCAAAAGAGCTGTTCCTATCTTCTCACATATTGCAATCAAATAGTAGAAAAGGGACTTAAACCAATCAAATCAAAGAATAAAAGCACCATTGGACTTCAGAACCTTTTCCCCATATTTATTGGGAATTTTGTATCTCATTGAGTCTTTCAGTTTCTTACACTAGGTAGACAATGTGGTGTTTACACATGTGAGTTTGGTTTATTTCACTTATGAGTATGGTCTCATGTCACATCCATTTAACTATAAAAGTCTCAATGTATTGATCCAACTTTATATTCCTATAAACTGATGTTACTGGTTCTTATGCAGCCGTAGTCTAATTCATTGTCATTATACAATGGCCAATATTGAAAGGGTGATGTCAGAAAAATCTGGACTTTGAGCAAGACTTTGAACTTTCTAAGTTTGTTTCCTCCTATAATAACAAAAATGGTAATGTCAGTGTAACAGTATTTATGTAAGGATTAGATATTGTAGCTTAGGGCCTAGTACTCTACAGACATTTAGTAATTTGTCACTTCCTGCTGCTTTTCAGTGTAATCCTTCAGATATCTGAGTAAATAAATTTCTCATAAGGTCCTCCTCTCTCTGGGCTAAGTATGCCTGGTGCCTTCAGAAATTCTTCTGATGAGAAGATTTAAGTGTCTTGTCATCTTTTCTCTGGCTTAAATTTGTCAATGTTCTCCATACCTAGAACCTAGAATTGAAATTAATACTTCAGACTTTAATAAGACTGTTATAGGCAAAATCAGAATTAGTCAATTTTCTTGATTTAGTATTTTGGTAAAGATTTGTAGAATATGATTGCTGATAAAGTAGTTCACTTTATCTTATACAGATGAAACTGTTGGAATAGTTAAAGTTTATTTCTTGAGGTGGTTTGGCTCTGACCCACAGATTCTCAGTGGTGGGAAGAGAGCTTAATTATTTATGTGGGGATAGAATAAAGGCTGATTCTTGAATTAATTGCTACTCAGTTTCTGCTTCAGCTTTTGGAAGAGCAAGTTAACACAAGTGAACTTAGAAAACCACTAATATACCCCATATACCATTAAAGTATTCTATAGAAAAGCATTTAGGGTTTTGTAAATCCAGAAGTAGGAAATATAAAATGTTTCTTTCTTGAAGGCACATGGGTAGTATTGCAAAACTTGTCAGCAGGGGAAATGTGGTAGTTGATTTTATGTGTCAAATTAAGTGGGTCACAGTTGCCCAGATATTTGGTTAAACATTATTAAGTGCAGATGTATCTCAAAGAGATTAACGTTTGAGTCACTCAGCTGAGAAAAGCAGATTGCTTTTCCCATTGTGGTTGGTCCTCAGGTGATTTGTTGGAGGACACAATAGAACAAAAAGTTCTAAGTAAGATGGGACTAGTTGGTACGGGACTAATTTGATATGGGATTTGAGTCTTCTCCAGCCTTTGGACTTGCACTGAAATTTACACCATCAACTCGTCTGGTTTTCAAGCTGTCATCTTTGATCTGGAGCTAAATCATGGAACCTCCTCAGTTTCCAGCTTGTTGACTGAAGATCTCGAAACTTTTGAACCTTCATGATCATGTGAGTCAGTTCCTTACAGTAAATTGCTTGCGTGTGTGTGTGTGTGTGTGTGTGTGTGTGTGTGTGTGTGTGTGTGCCTGGACTCTTTTCATGTCTTGTATGGGGTCCGTGTATTCTAGACTAGAAGGAGCAGAATGGGTAACATTGGCATTGGCTTATCTCAGCTCCATCATGCACTTAAATCTTTACCCTGTGCCAGGCACTGAACTAGGTACTGCACATGCCAAGTGTGGGAAAAACTAGAGTTTATAACAGAAGATGGGATGTGCAGCCTATGAGGAGAGGCGCTAATTAACCTTCCCATATATCATTGCCAGTTAAGAGGAGATTTACACAAGCTTATACCTCTGTTTTCCCCACAGCCTAGGACTCCTTTAGGAAAGGGTGAGGGTTTTAAACTTTAACCTACATCACATTCTCTGACACATAAATGGATGTTACGAGCACAAACTGTTAAATAAATTAATGCATTAATATTTAAAAGGGCAAAAAATGGCCACTAGATGGAAAATGGAAGTACACAGGTTCCCTTTTACATATCACTTAGCACAGGTTGTATGTATCAGCCTTGACCCAAAGAGTGAATTTAAGACTAGCTGTTTTAGTCAGCTATTCATCACTGGGACACCTGAAAAACATAACTTAAGGAAGAGAAAGTGTATTTTCACTGACAGTTTCTGTCTATGGCTCACTGGTTATAAAGCAGAAACATCTTAAAGGAAATGTATGGTAGAGGAAGGCTGCTCAACTCATGGTCACTGAGATACAGAGAAACAGGGATAAACAACGGAAAAGCAGAGACCAGAGACCAGATATGATCCCAAGGTCTTGACTCCACAACCCTCTTTCTCCATGCAGCCCCATCTCCTAATAACCCATTCACACATAGAAACTCATCCACAGTGTAACCAACTTAAGAGGATAGTTAGTGCTCTCACAATTCAGTCACCTCGCCAGGAGTCAATTAATTCAGTTAAGGTGATAATCGAGATTCAGTATCACAATAATGAAACTACGTTTATTTTCATAAGACATCCATTGAGCAGCTATAATGTACCAGGGTCTTTGCTAGGCACGTAGATACATAGATGAAGATAATGAAGACCTTGTACTGTAGCTACTCAAAATATAGTAAAGAGTAGTATGTTTCAGTCTCATTAAAGTCCTCTTCTCCCACAGGGATGAAGAGGTGGTAAGACTGAGAAGATAATCACAAGAAGAAAGATGTGTTATCTAGGAAAATATCTGTCTATTTTAGTGAGTTACTTACTTGAGGTTAATTTATAAAAAAAGTCAAGTCAGTGAGGCGTACTTTTAAAATCCTTGGGGCACATAATTAATTTTGCTTTTAACATTGCCAACATAGGAAGGGCAGATACTTTACAATGTTTAATTACTAAAATATATCTTGCTTATTAATGAACTACTTCAAGTGGTATTCCAGGGGATTTCTTTAACTTTTAAGAAACTATCCCTTGTATTCAATATGAAAGTTACGATAGGCAGAGTTGGTATAGCTAGCTGAGATTTCACTGTCTATGTGGAACTGCTTATGTCATATGAAAGTCAGGTAGCATCCAGGCCAAGGCTGACTCAGAGAAAAGCTTCAAAAAGACCTCTTTTACCTCAGTAACATGCCACTGCAGGCCTCTTTCAGTGCTTCCAACTCCTACTACCTGCTGGCACTTAGTCACCACCTTTGACCCACCCATATCCACAAGGATGCGGTGACTGGCAGAGAAAAGGGAATAAAATGACTTTAAGGAGAATCAGCTTATGAGTATGATTGCCATGGTTTGGATTAATAATGTCTCCCAGACGCTCATGTGTTGAAATCTTGGTCTCCAGTTGGTGGTACTCTTGGCAGATGGTGGAAACTTTAGGAACTTGGGCTTATTTGGAGGAAATACATCACAGGGTGTTCGCCTTTGGAGGGTATATTTTGTTGCTGGTCACTTCAAGCTGTCTATCCCTCTGTCTGTCTCCCCCCTCTCCTTTCTGCCTACTTGGTCACTATGAGGTGAATAGTTTTGCTCTTCTATGTACTTTTTGCTTGTTGTTTGGTCTTCTCTCAAGCTTAACATGATGCAGTCAGGTACCTAGGGGATGAAACCTCTGAACCATGAGCCGAAATATATCTTTTCCCCTATAAATTGATTTTCTCAAGTATTTTGTCACAACAATAGAAAGTTGATGATTAATATTGCATTCCTCTTTTTTTATTTTAAAAAGCAAAAAACAAAACAAATGAAAATAATACAGAATTTCTCCCTTTATTCAAAGATATTTCTCTTTGTCTCTTCTTGTAATATAATGAACATTTTATGAGTTATATCTAAATGGTCCCCCAGGTCAAATCTTTGTATGCTCATAGGTGGAGCTTCTGGGGAGGTGATGGGATCACGAATGTGTGATGCTGATTACTGGATTAGTCTACCTATGGGCTTATAGCTGGGTGTGATGTTGGGAGTGAAACCTGGTGGGAAGAAGTGGATCACTGTGGCCTAGGAGTGTAGTTTGTATCCTTCCTCCTCTCTGCCTGTCATGCTGTCCTGCCTTGCAGTCAACCAATTATGGACTGAAACGTCTACAAACTACTAAACCTTTCCTCTGAACTGTGGTTGTTAGATATTGTCTCAGGGATGATAAAATTATTAAGACAAACATTAGATACTGGCTGTATTGTTTGAGTGCCTACTTTGGTTGCCAGAATGTAAAACGTGGCTCAAACTGATATAAAGACTAAAGGAAACACAATTTCTCACATGGCTAAAAGACCTTTGCTAATGTTAGTTTTGGGCACAGCTCGATAGTGCTCATAGATAAATGTCACCAGGACTATATCTTTTTTCTCTTGACTTTCCTTATTTGCATTATATTCAACCTAGATTTGACTTCCCTTATAATCCAAAAATAGTTGCCAATAGTTTCTGAGAGATGTATGCAGTCATTTTCATATCCAGCAAGAAATAGAAATCTTTAACATCTGTATTACTGCCTAACATTCACTATAGTTATATTGGCTTATGCCTTATCTAGGCAGTCAAACAGAAAGAATACACTTATATTGGGTATGCTTACTCCAGTTCACCTAATACATCCCAGAAATGGAGTCACAGGAGGTAATACGATTTTTCCCAAGATCACAAATTTATAGAGCTTGTAAGATATACATTTGGAATTCTTTATGATCTATCACATTATGCAAGCTACTTGTAAATTCAGTGCTCCTTATTTATGCTCAGAAGAAACCATTTAACTCTCCCCTTCTTGTTTATGTAGTTTTCTCTCTATAGTTTTAGTCATGGTTCTTCCATTAACCAATTCTGAATTACTAACACAATTCCTTTTACCTCCCTAGCTCAGTTCTTTCGTCTCTAAGGTGAGAAGAAAGGTGCATTCACACTCACAGAAACACTTGCAAATTTCAGAGGGTTACATAGATATGAGGTGTAGCTAGTGAGAGTGTGAGCTCTTGGGGATATTGGAAAACTCCCCTGCCTGTGACCACTGATTCCAATTTGCCTGCGTGATTCATGAGGACAAGGTCTACATCTGTCCTAGGAAATAGTTTCTGGACACATTAAATTTCTTGGCGCATGGTATGGTGACCAAGAATAACTTGCTGAATTAATAATTTAGTCCACAGACTTGTTTTCCTGAGATTTAGAAGGCTATTGTCTTTAACATGTTCAGGAAATTTCAAAATTTTATGGAATGCACTCATACAATTTCATAGTATGAAATGACTTGACCCTAATTTGAAGAGTTTCATCTACAGTGATGAAGAGAGTCTGAGAACTCTAGAGGTGGCCTCTTCCTTTTGTCTTCGATGGAACAAATGACTCTGAGGTTTTATTTTCTCACTTATGTGGAGACAAAGGGAGAAAACCCAGAATATTTCAGAGACAAGGAAGCACTGTAGTAGCATTATTTCCAGTAAATTATTCCAAAAATGAAAATACACTAAAAATTTAAATGTGTGCATACTTTTGTGTGCACATGTGTATTTATATACCTAGAAAAAGAAAATACAAATTTTGTATGCTATCTAAGTTCAAAACCATACTTGAAACAATTTCTAGTATCTGGTTTAAATACATGAAATATGGAAGAATTTGTTGAATACCTGTTTAATGACTACTTCTTCTTTCCAGAGGGCCCTCAAAGAGTAAGTTATGTGTTTTCCTTTTGAACCGAAAGTTGAAGTAGTCCAGTTGGTACCAGTCTTCAAAGGGCAGTATATTTGGAACTTGCAAAAGTGTCAGTTAACTCCCTATCCTTAAGTGCCTTACTGTTTGAAAGCAGCACTCCTGGGCTTTCCAGGGGAGTGCAGTTATAGAGCTTTATATAGCAACTCTGTTTTAACATTCACAGTTGACTAATCATTCTGTTTTTTTCTTCAATTCTAGGGCACAGAAGTTCTAACACCTTTTCATTTACTGGAGGTCATCTCTTAGTCCAAGACTCAAGGAACCAATCTATCAAACTACTGTACAGTGCTTCCCAGAATATAATTCTGAAGTTGTGAATGAGTCATCCAAGTCAATGAACTCCATAGTTGCAATCACATTTTCCCATTCCCTCTGATTCATGAGTCAAGTGCTACACTTCTAGTGCACAACCTCTTATCTCACAGAGCATGAATTGTATTTCTTTACTTAAATTGGGCTGAGACAAATCCCCAAATATCAACTTGGATGCAGTGAGGGGTAGGAAAGAAAAATCTTGGGGAAAAAAGCCATTTTGTGAGAAATGTCTTTATAGTAACGTCACTGCATATTTTCTAGCAAATGGAACATATACTATTGTAGCAAGTTAGACTGAAGCTGCCACCCACTGGGTGCAATCCAGCTGTTATGCAGATGTGGCAGTCTGTCTTTCCCAGGTGATACTTCGTGTGGCTCCTTATAGTATTGGCTGTGGCAGCAGTAGAAATCTGGTTTGCAGCAATGGCAACAAAGCAAACTGTGGCTAGGATTTCTCTGACTAGAGGGTTTGCAGGTATGTTGGTCTATGGGGGTGCAAAAATCAAATTCAGTAGGAACTTCTTAATTCTTATTATGCAAAAGAAGTTCACATTCTGGCACTTCCACTTTGTTTACTGTAATCCATCTTCAAACTCAGTTTTCATCATTCACTCGAGCAAATTATTTAGCCCAGTGTTAGAAAATTAATCCATGTATGGGTAAGTGCCTCCATGCCAGGAATTCTTATTTAGGGTTCCATTTTACTTACTTGGCTTAATAACATCAAAACTCATTCTCACACATCTTCTTGTGTTTTTGCCTGGATGTATGAGCTTGATCTTGTGACTCCTGAAGTACAAGGACCTGGTACTTTGCTAAATGTGAATCTGACTATCAAGCTGGAGGCAACAGGGATGGTAGGAAATCCATGAGCATCATTTTCCAGCAGAAAACATTTGAAGTGAAATCATTGCATGCATGGTATCCTGCAAAAAATGAAAAGCTCTCACCTGCAAACAGAAACTTTCTCTGCTATGAGAAGGACTCTCTCTGTCTTGGTTACTTTTCTGTCATTGCTAGGACAAAACACCTGACATCCAAAGTGAAGCAAGGAAAGGTTTATTTAGTTTACAATTTCTGGAGATTTCATTCCATAATCAGCTGACTCCAAGGCATGGCACTGGGGCAACACTTCAAGGCAGCAGCCAGAGAAAAGGGGGTATACAATTCTTTTCTCCTCCCTTATATTGTGCAGAGGCCATGCCCCCACCTTTCCCGGCAGGTGTACCACTCCAAAATCTCCTTGCTCTGCTTTGCACAAGATGAGGATATTTACAAAGTAAGAACCCTGGCTCCCTGCTGAGTCTCCATTAAACTTCTAAACTGTTCAAGTTGACACAATGTGTCAACCATAACAGATTCAGAAGATAAGAAGGTTCCAGACATTCGCCTTGTTAACCCAGATAATCCTATCCAATATCTATACCATACCACATCTCAGATATTCCTATTTCATGATTGCACTCTTTCCCTATGAGGGCTCTGATTTTGATGTATGAAGTTTGTTGAGACGGTTCATGTGGTTTTTTTGGTTTTCATTTTTGCTACTTCTACAATATGTGTTACTACATTATGTGAATTCTGACTGAAATTCTTTTAATTTTTCATAGAAATTTCTGTCCTTCATATCATGCTTAACTTGAAAATTAACAGCTCTCTCTCTCTCTTGCTCTGTCTCTCTCTTGATACCAACTGTTTTGTGCACACCACTCAAACCACTAAAAACATAATTCTTATTATTTTTCTTGTTACCAAATTGATTAAGCATCACAGTTATTTAGCATCCCAAAACCTTGTTCTGATTCCAGTAACTTCAAATAGAAGCCTCAGTACTGATAAGGGCACCATATCCTACTTACCACAAGCAATCATCATTTATTGCGTGCAGACCAGTGAGAAATCCAGTTTCCAAATCCTGTTTGGGAGTCTCTATGTTAAGGCTGCTGCTGTTAGTGATAGTTTTAGGCAATATTTTCTAGAAATTGACCTCAAACTAGAATTTGTGCTATGCTTCTTCTGGGTAACACAACAACCAAAAGTGAAAGGAAAGGGAAAGGAATCAGAAGACAGGAAACTGTGATGTTTAATCTTGATTATCAACTTGATTGGACTTAGGAATGTCTGAGAAATTAGTACAATACACTTCTGGTTGTGACTTTGAGAGTGTTTCCCAGAGGAAGTGTCAGGTGGGGCAGCAAACTTCTGGGAGAGACCTGTGCTGGTTGGGGTGGAGCCATCCCATAGAGCTGGGGCCCAAATGGAACAAAAGTTTAAAAGGAAGGAACTCTGCTGCTACATGCTTGTTATGACTTGTGTCTGGATGTCTCCCCCAAAGCCTCATGTGCACAAAGGTGGAGTTTTTTTCAGAGGTGGCTGGATCTAGAGTATGTGACTCTGGAATTAATTCATGGTGCAATGCTAGGGTGAAGGGCCCTAGGATTAAGGGTGTGAGTTCTACCTGCCTCAACAAAATAAAAGAGATAGAAAGAACCATGACTGTCCCTTGCTTGTTTGGTTGTTTGTGCTGTCTTCTACTTGCCATGAACTTGTTCTCTCTGTGATGTCCCTCTGCCAAGCCATCCTACCTTGAAGCCAATTATAGGCTGAAGCCTCTACAAACTGTGAGCTAAATAAATTTGCTCCTTTAACTTCAGTTGTCAGGTATTTTACCTCAGCAGTGAGAAGAGTAACTAAGACAAGGCTCTGCATTCACTGCTTCCTGGTCATCAAAGGCGAGGCCCTTTCCTCTACCATGTCTCTCTGCC
>RJWT010055433.1:0-10213 GCA_004365215.1 Cuniculus paca
GATAGCATTAGCTCTTTTGAAAAATGAGACACTACAGTAGCCATTGCTCATTTCTTGTTATCCGACTTGAAGACCTGTAATGCTATTCTCTTTATCTGGATTTATACTACTTTGTTTTGTTTGAGTTTATTGTCTGTAAATGTAAGAACAACCATTTTGAAGAAAGCAAGAGACACTAGGGTAACCATTGTTTATCTCCTGTTGTTATGTTTTGAAAACCTGTATAGCTTGCAGTGTTCTGTTTTGAAATGCTATATTATGTTTGACTCTATTCTTTTTTCTTGTGCTTTTTTCATTGTTTTGTTTTGTTTTTTTCCTATTTTCTTTAAAATGAATAAAAAAAAAGAAAACAATACTCAACCCAGACTGATGTGCCCTGCAAAACTATCTTTCAAAATTAATGGAGAAATAAGATATTTCCATAACAAAGAACAACTGAAGAAATTCATGACCACCAAACTAACACAACAAAAATTACTGAAAATTACTTTAAAAGAGATAAAAATAACCACAAATCCAAAACAAAAAGAGAAAGAGAACACCAAGCAGAGCAAAAAATTAGACCGGAAAGCAGGGAATCAATTGTGAGAAAATAATATGACAAAGACAAGCTAATGCATGTCAGTTATTACCATAAATGTTAATAGTCTCAATTCACCAATCAAAAGAAACAGATTGGTGGAACATATCAAGAAAGAAAACCAAAAACATTTCTGCACACAAAAAATACATTTAGCTCACAAAGAAATTTATAGACTAAAAATCAAAGACTGGTAAACAACATTTCATGCTACAGGAACCCTGAAAAAAATAGGGGTAGTTATCCTGTTTGAAGACCATGTAAATTTCAAACCAAGAATGATTAAAACAGATAAAGAAGATCATTAAATCCTTGTCAGGGGAAAAATTCAAGAAGAAGAAACAATGATCAGAAATGTATATGCACCAAATATGGGAGCACCCAACTATATAAGGCCAATATTAATAGTCATGTAAAAAGCATAAACAAGAACACAGTTATTATGGGGGACCTTAATGCTCCATTGTCTCAAAGACACAGGTCAACAAAACAAAACATCAGCAAAAAAATAAGAGAACTGAATCAATCCTGCAAATAAATGGACTTGGAAAACATTTACAAAGTGTCCAATCCAACAACATCAGGGTACACATTCTTCTCAGTTACACATGGGATATTCTCTAAAATATAGCATGTGCTAGCCCACAGTCCATGCTTAAATACAAAGAAATTGAAGTCATCCCATGCATATTCTCTGACCATAGTAAGATAAAATTTGAAATTCATTAAAATAGAAATTGCAAATACTCCATAAACACATGGAAATTAAGTAACACTCTCCTGAATAACCAGTGGATTATTGATCAAATTAAAGAAGAAATTAAACAATATCTATAATTAAATGAAAACGCAAGTACAATTTAAACAAACATGTGGAACACAATGAAAGTTGTCCTAAGAAAGAAATTTATAGCAGTGAATTCTAACATTAGCAAAACATAAAGAGCACAAGGAAAGGACCTAATGCTATACCTGAAGTTTGTGGAAAAACAAGAGTAACTCAAGCCCAAAGCCAAACAAGTGAGGAAATTATAAAGATCAGAGCAGAAATTGATGCAACTGAAATTAAGAAAACAATAGAAAGAAGAAATGAATTGAAGAGTTGGTTATTTGAAAGAATAAATAAAATTGATAAACCCCTAATAACCTTATCAAAAAAGAGGACAGCAAAAACTGAAATTCATGCAATAAGAAATGAAAACTGGGCAATCACTACAGACCCTGTGGGCATTCAACAAATCACTAATATTTACTTTGAAAATCTATACTCACATAGAATGGAAGACACAGAAGAAATGGGCAAATTCCTGGAAACTTATAAATTGTCAAAGTGGATCAGGAAGATGTAAAAATGCTGAATAACCCAATTTCAGTTAAGGAATTGAAAATGTATTTAGAACCTTACCAACAAAGAAAAGCCCAAGTTTTGATGGATTCAATGCTGAATAACCCAATTTCAGTTAAGGAATTGAAAATGTATTTAGAACCTTACCAACAAAAAAAAGCCCAAGTTTTGATGGATTCACTGCTGCATTCTACAAGAAATTTAGGAAGACTTAATGCCAACTCTCCTCAAACTCTTCAGTGAAATTGTAAGGGAAGAAATCTCCCTAACTCACTCCTGGAAGCAAATATTACTCTAATATGAAAACCAGAGAAAGGCCCAACTGAAAAAGAGAACTACAGATCAATCTCCATAATGAAGATAGATGTAAAAATTCTCAGTAAAATACTGGCAAACAGAATGCAGCAAATCATCAAGAAGATTATATACCATGACCAAGTGGGATTCATCCCAGGAATGCAGGGATGGATCAACATACACAAATCAATAAATGTAATACACACTATCAAGAGAGCAAAAGAGAAAAATCACAAGATCATCTCAATAGATGCAGAAAAAGCTTTTGATAAAATCCAACACTCATTCATCATAAAAATCCTAGAGAAAATTGGTATAGATGGTCTTTACCTCAATCTAATAAAAGCTATCAGCGACAAACCAACAGCCAGAATCATACTAAATGGTCAAAAACTGAAAACTTTCACTCTAAAATCAGGAACAAGGAAAGGTTGCCCACTATCACCACTCCTGTTTTGCATAGTGATGGAAATATTAGTGCAATTAGACAAGAGAAAGAAATAAAAGGAATAAGGATAGGAAAGGAAAAACTTAAACTATCATTTTATGCAGATGACTTGATACTTTATGTAGAAGACCCCAAAACTCCATTGACTGCTAGATGTAATAACTAAACTCAGTAATGTACATGTATGTGGGTTAATACTCAAAAGTCAATAGCATTCCTGTACAAAAACAACAAACTCACTGAAAGAGAAATAAGGAAAACCACACCATCACAATAGCATCCAAAAAAATGAAATACTTAGGAATCAATCTAACAAAGGAAGTAAAAGATTTATACATTGAAAATCAAAGTACTCTGACAAAAGAAATTGAAGATGAATTCAGAAAATGGAATGATATCCTTGCTCATGGATAGAAAGAACCAATACTGTGAAAATGGCCCTACTTCCAAAACTGTTACACAGATTTAATGTAATCCCATTCAAAATACCATTAGCATGCTTCACAGATCCAGAGGAAATATTCCTATAATTTATATGGAATCATAAGAGTCCTAGGATAGCAAAAGGAATCTTGGTCAACAAAGGCAAGGCAGAAGGCATCACAATCCTCAACTTGAAATTATGCTGCAAAGCTGCTATAAAATAATCATGGTACTGACAAAAGAAAAAAATGCTTGAGAATCAGTGGAACAGAACAGAAGACACACAACTACAACCATACTCAGTCACACTCTCTTTAACAAAGGGACCAAGCATGTTTACTGGAAGAAAGATAGCATCTTTAGTATGAAGTGTCAGAAATACAGGGTTTCTACATGCCAAAGACTTAAACTAGACCCATGCCTATCACCATTTACTGAAGTAATGTCAAAATGGATCAAAGATTTAAATATTAAGAGAGGCACTAATTTCACTGGAAAACAAATTAGGTAGAAATCTCAAGGACATAGAAGTAGGCAGAGTTCATGAACAAAAACCAAACTGTATGAGAAGTACTTCAAAGAATCAACAACTGGGATTTCATCTTATTAAAAAGTTTTTGCATATCAAAAGAAATCAGAAACAGAGTGAAAATTAAATGCACAGATTGGGAAAAGATTTTTTCCAACTGTCCCTCAGACAAAGTACTTCTTCTATCTAGAATATATAAAGAATTTAAAAAATTTAGGCCACCAAAATTCAAAAACCCTATTCAAAAAGGAGCATCTGTGATGAATACATACTTCTTAGATGAAGAAATACAAATGAAAAATAAATATGGAAAAAATGTTCTACATCTTTGGTCATTAGATAAATGCAAATTTAAATGACACTGTGATGTCATCTCACTCCTGAAAGAATGGCTAACATCAAGAAATCAACCAATAACAAATACTGGCAAGGTGTGTGGAAAAAGGAACCCCTTTCCATGGTTGGTGGGAGTGTAAACTGGTAAAACCACTGTGGAAATCAGTGTGGAGGTTCCTCATAAAACTAGGATTAAATGTTCCATTTGACCCAGCTATTCCTCTTCTGAGTATTTTCCCAGAAGAATTGAAAACATAATTCCACAGTGATAGAGTACACCCATGTTTATAGCTGCACAATTTGTAATAGCCAGACATTGGAAACAACTCAACCAGTCAGATACTGGAAACAGCAGTCCATTAACTGACAAATGAATAAAAATGATATCATATTTTTGTACAATTGAATACTACTCTCCATAAAGAATGATAAACTCATGAATTTTATAGGTAAATGCTTGCAACTAGAAACGATCCTCAGAAGTGAAACAAATCAGACTTGGATGTGTAAACACTGTATTGTGTCACTCGTGTAAGAAACTGAAAGGGTAAATAAGGGTAAATAAGATCTAAAATTTACAATAGATACAGTAAAATGGAAAGAAACTGCTCACAGGGAAATTGTAGTATTTGATCAATTTTGCATGCCTGTTTCTGGTAATCTGAGCCACTATTTTGAAGACTACAATATGCAATATAACAGCCATTGTTAAATTCCAATCATCTTGGTTTGAAATCCTATATAACTATTGGTGTTTTTTTTTTTGTAGTTGTTGTCATTTTGCTTTTGTTGTTGTTTTTGTTTGCTTGTTCCTTGATTTTTCTGGGGTTTTTTTTGCATTAAAATAAAAAAACCCCTAAAATTGGAAATTCCATGTGATCTGACTGTTTTTCTCTAGGTTTTTATCCTAAAGAATTTAAGACATCACACTGCAGTGATAACGTGAAGACCAATGTTTATAACACCACAATTCATAATAGTTTATATACCCAACAACAGAAGACTTGATAAAGGAAGTGTGATACCTAAATATAACGGAATCCTACTTGGCTGTGAAAAAAAGACAAATGTGAAACATTTGTAAGAAAATGGATGCACCTAGAAAAAATATTTTAAGTGAAATAAGTCAGACACACAAACTTGAATATCATATAGTATGTCTCATCTGAGTACAGCAAAGTACAAGTAAAGATGAAAATAAAGGAAGGAAAGAACAAGACAAGGGCATGAATCCTGTGAGATGGGAAGGGGCCCTGTGGACCAGTGCAAGGGATCACAGAAAGGGGATGAGGAAATAGGTAGAGTGGAGATGTTTCATATACAAGATCCTAATCACCTCAATGAATGTGGACATTATATGCCATAAATACAAAATGGATTAATAATCTCAACAAGAATGAAAAGTGGGAGAGGGGAAGTACAGGAGTAAGGAGAGAGAGAAAAGGAAGGGGACTTAAAAAAAAGAAGCAAACTACATTATGTACATGTATCTACTACCCAAAATAATTATGAAATGCATTGTTGCAAAAAAGTACTAATAAAATAAAATTTTAAAAATCAGAAAAAGGAATTCAATGAAGATAAACAAATAATATAAATTTCAAATTAGGCAGACAATATAACTACAATTCTGAATACTGTAATCCTAAATGCTGAAATCTGAAAAGATCAAAATCTGCAAAGCCTAGAATCTCAAAAATTAGAGAATATTGAAATCACATATATTAAATACCTAAAAGCTGAAACTCCTAAAACTGAAATTCCCATCAGAAAAATATAACTATATTCTAAAGTGTGTCTCTTAGGATCATGATCAGCATGACAGTTTATGTGAGTAAAATTTAATTTTGTACATTTTCATAAATATAAAACTTTAGTAAGTCAGTTCATATATATTTTCCAACTGACTTTAGAAACATACATTGCTATATTTGAAGATCTTCTGTGCAATGATACTAAGTTTTTGAAATAAAAAACTGAAGAAAATAACTTTGAATCAGTCTCATAAAAATACTTGAATTGTTTATCATGGTATGTCAAATGACTGCAGTTTTATAACTGGATTCTTAACATACTGCCTATGATATTGTTTGCATGTTTATTCCATATTTTAACCTATTTCCTAGTTAATAGTCTTCATCAGCTCATAATTTTTATAGCTATGTCAGTATACCTGAAGTTTCATGCTTGTAAAAAACCTATATTATTGCTAGTTTTATTGTATAAAGTTGCCTGTGAAGTGTTACATCAAATTTTTGTTTTTGAAATAAATCTCTCATTTTAAAATGTAAATAAACAACTTTTAAGTAATTTTTGAAACTATATTCTGAATTATATTTTGGGAATTTTATCTTTCAGACTTCAAGCTTTAAGAATTGTAATCTTTCAGATTTCAGTGTTCAGAACTTTGACATCTGGGACTGTGTCTCTTGGAATTATGTCCCAAACTCATTTGCCAGTTGTACTCAGAAAGCTTGACTTAAAAAATTTGGGAGACAACTCTACAGTCAGGTAGTGGCAAAAAATGATATTGGAAGAGTTGGTAGGATCATAGCATAACTAATCTTAAAAAATTTGCTAATGAGTTTTATCCAGAGGGCAAAAATAGATTCCCTGAAACCAAAATGCTCACATCTCTGCAAGGTAGAGTTGGACCAAGAAATTCTCAGGCATTTTGGTCAATTGGAGAGACTTCTAAACCCTGAAGCTTATGCTAAACCACTGAATACACTCAGGAGACTGAGTACACTCCCAGGAGGATGATTAGGAGTAGGAAGCATGTTACACAGAGGTGACTTATGACATCAAAAAGTGTCCCTTGAAGAATACATTTTTGGAGACTATTTTAAGGAATAAAACTAGAATTGACTATGGAGATAGTATCATTCCTTTCCTTAGGAAGTTCTTTAAAATTGATTGCAAAGAAAACATATGATAATAACACAAAACTTTCTTTTTGCTTTGTGTCTTATACCCTGAGTAACTACTTTGAAGATAAAGATATGCAATGTAACTATTTTTAGTCTCTTAAGTTTTTTAGGAAATTTTGTTTTGTTCTTTCATAAAAAAAAAAGCATGACAAAGTGATCAAATCATCCCAATTTGTGTGATATTAGTAACTCCAATGGGTAAATTTAGCTTTTAAACCAGAGAACTTCAAGGCTAGCCTTTGGTCAAACTTTACTTACAGATCTCACCTGGATTTTGTGCACTGCTGAGGAGTTCTCTGTGAAGTGAACTTGAGAAGGTTGAAGAGTTTACTGGAAGCCTCTGGATTCCTCATATACTTTTCACACTTGTGTAAAGGTTAACAACATCTGAAATCCTGCCCCTCACCCCATGGATGGTTCTGCTTACTTTGAACCAAGCTTGGCCCTTTCTGAGAGTGAACTGTTATCTGCTCACTTCTGGACCTGTAGTCTCTGTAACAACTTGCTCCAGTTTGTTTCTTCTTTGGTCTGTTTTGTGGACTCATTTGGGGTTCTCCAAGGGAGGATCATTGTTCATTATTGTCTTGGTTACTTTTCTTCATTGCTGAGACAAACACCTGACACCCAAAATTAGGGAAGAAAAGGTTTATTTAGCTTACAGTTTCTGGAAATTTGTGTCCATAATCAGCTGACTCCAAGGCAGGGTGGCATGGCCCAGGGCCAGCACTTCAAGGCAGCAGCCAGAGCAAAAGAGAGCAAAAGGCAAAACAAACCTCTTCTCCTCCCTTATATTGTACACAGCCCCCCCCTTTCAGGGTGGGTGTAACACTCACAAAATGTTCTTGCCCTCCTTTGCACAGGATGAGGATATTTACAAAGTAAGAACCCTGGTTCCCTGCTGAGTCTCTTAGTTAAACTTCTAAACTGCTCAAGTTGACACAATGTAGTAACCATAAGAATTATGTTTGTACCTTCTCCCCTGAAATTGCTAAAGTGCACCTCCTGATATGTTCTGATCAGCAGTTTGATCATAGCAGCACACACCATCATGGATACAGGCATCAATGTGTGTTTAAGCAAAAAGTATGCAATTTTTAGGCTCTGGTTTGACTTCACTTTTGCTTGTGAAGGTATTGCATCTTTAAGTCACTCCCATAATTTAGCTCATAAAGAGAAAATGAAAACTAAGTATATGTCACATTTTGTTGTAATCTTTACCCTTACCCAAAATGAGTGACCACCTGTGGCCTGAGAGAAGTGGAACAGAGGCCATGTTGACCACACACCTTATTTGGACCCCTCGGGGGCTTGTTTCCACAGAGACTCTGGGAATGGACCAGGCTCCAAGACATGGTGATCCTTGCAATGTCCATCAGATCAAGAATCATCATGACATGTCTTTCTGTGAATGTAACTGGTATATATATATATATAGTTTTACCCTTTTCTCTCACTGTTAAATGAGAGCAAAGATGGATTTAAAAGAAATTGTATTGAAAAGACTAATATAACATAGAGACCATTCCAAATTTAGGATATACAAGTCTCTCAAAATCTAACACTGTGCAAATGATATCAAATAACTTTCCTCTTAGAGGGAGGAGTAAGATGAGCAGAAACTTTTGGAGGGAAAATGAGAGTATGAGAGCACTCACACTGCACTAGATAGTGGAGGTGGTCTGACAGGAAGTATTTCTGTCCTTCCTGTGGTTAGGCTGGTTCTCTGGAGGAGCTAAGGTTGGTGGTTTGTATATCAGTTTGGGTGTGAGGGAGTAGGAGAGATATCTGACTAAAGTTTAGCTACTACTGCAGACAGTAAATTGTAAGCAATTGTGAACATTTGCTCATTGCTTAGACTGGTTAGAGGTTTATCAGCTTTATTGGTCATTTCAGAGAACCAGCTGTTGGTTCATTGATTCTATCATTTCCTTACTCTTCTTGTCATTGATTTCTGCACTTTTTTTTTATTATTTGCTTGCCTCTATTTCCTTCATAAGTAACTGTACTTTTTCTATTTTCTAAAGAAGGAAGTTCAGATTGATTATAGATCTTTTTGATATGTACATTTATTGCTATAAATTTTCATTTAAGTATTGCTTTTGCTATATCTCAAAATTTTGATGTTTCAATTTGTACTCAGTTCAAAGTGTATTTTTCAAACTTTTTATTGACATTTTTCTCATTCATTTATTATTTATTAGTGTATGCAATTTGATGATATGTTTTACAGCCTGTAATATGATCTGTCTTTGTGAATGCCCCATGTGTATTTGAGAAGAATGTGTATTCTACTATTGTTGAATGGAATATTCTATAAATATCAATTAGATCAAATGAATTAAAAGTGCTTTCCATTGGAACTGTATCCTTACTGATTTTCTGCCTGCCCAAACTATCAGCTACTGAGAGAAATATTAAAGCCTTAAACTATAATAGTGATTTGTACTTTTCTTGCAGTTCTAAACTCTGCATTACTAAGCACTTAAAACCTTAGTTTAAGGGATAACGTCTATCTCAGAACGTATTTGTGAGGATAAAAAACAAAAAAGTGTACAAGTTTTTTGCCATTGCGTAGGTGCTTAGACAGTAGATTCTCTGTTTTCTCAAAAGAATAAGCAAGATAAATTATGAAGATGGGCTTTTAATTTCTGTTGCTCTACTTCACAATAGCTGTGGGAAAAAGAAGCTGTATTTTCTTGAGTGATTACATACAAATTCTGCAATTCTTGGGGGTCAAATTCCTGTCGATGAGATGATCTCATGTTCAATCCAATTATGTGTAAGTAAATGTGACACTGTGTACATCACGCATTTTCATGGTCTCTAAATCCACAGTTAAATTGTTTTTCCTTCATTTAGCTCATGCTCATTACCTAATTGGACATGCATTACATTATTTCAAAATTCAATCTTGTTGACAAGAGCAGACAGTTCATATGATCATTTTAATTTTAATGTGTTTTCGAACTGCTGAGCAGGTGACATTTTACTAACGTGAATGTTGTTTTCACAGTACACTGCAAAATTTGTTTTTTCTTTTAAATTAATTTCAATGTTGTGGGCATTGAAAATAATATAATTAGAAATAATTGATATAATTTTTTTTGACAAGAACAGATGTGCAGAGAAGACAGAGAAATGGTTTATAAAGAACCAATGTATCATCATATCAAATCATTCCATAAATATGCATATATTTTTTAACTTTACATTTAATCTAATATATGCTATATGCATAATATATTAATGTACATAGCAATGGATATAATAGGTACCAATGTACAATGTATACATTATTATATATGTACACATATACAAATGTACA
>RJWT010055434.1:0-10159 GCA_004365215.1 Cuniculus paca
CCTGTCCTGCCATGGACTGTTTCTCCTCTGTGCTTCTGCCATGAAACCCTGCCTTGGAGCTAGCTGACTATGGACTGGAATCTCTACAAAATGTGAACCAAAATAAATCTTTCCTCCTTTAACTTATGGTTGTTAGGTATTTTGTCCTAGCAATGAGAAAGTAATGAAGACAATGGTGGTGAATGCTTATGATCCCAGCTTTCTGGGAAGCTGAGGCAGGAAGATCATAAGCAGGAGCCCAGTGTGGGTAACTTAGTGAGATCCTATCTCAAAATTAAAAGCTACATCCTCAGTACTAAACCCACAAAGAGTTACTGGAAGCCACTCTGAGCATAGTGTGGTCAAGTGCATGAGGCTCAGCTACTGGTTAGCAGAAACTGAGGTTCTGTCATTAAGGGACCCCCAAGCTGAAGTTCAAGGAAAAACATACAATGCATAATCATGTAGAACCCTCTGCCCCATCATTCATATACATTTGTAATAAAATCAACTGGAAGAAAGAAAAAACACGGAGTTCTAAGGACATTTGCTAATGAGACCCTTAATAGAGAACTTTGATCTGGGGCCACTTTGGATGGTGTTCCTGAGAAGATAAAAACATCTACAATGTAAGAGACATTGCTGTCAAGCTCGATGGTAGTGACTTTTGTGTTACTGTGACAAAATACCTGAGACAAATAGTTTATAAGGAGGAAAGGTCTATTTTGGCCCACAGTTTTTCAGAGTTCTCATTCCACAGTAGGTGGGCTCTGTTTCTTCCATGCCTGGAGCATGGCAGCACATCATGGCATGAAATGAGGCTGGGGAAATTGCTCCCTTTAAGGCATCTGAAAGGCCAGGGACAGGAAGCAGGTGGAGTCCCAATATCTTCTTCTAGGCCACGCCCTCAATGATATCATTTCCTCCCTCTATACTCCATCTTTTAAAGACCCCACCATTGCCCAAGGCTGGAGACCAAGTCTTGGGGACAGGGACACATATTTGAAGCACAGTACAAGCCTTAATTAGAAAAAAAAAAAAGGAAAACACATGTATTTAAAAATAAGTATAGTCTGCTATCTACTCCATTTAGCCCATTTTTGTTGGCCACAAATAACTACTCTTATTAGTTCCTTTATGCTAGTATGAACTAATACTACTGTCTTCCCATAGCAGCATATATAATAATAGTATCTGGGGTTTTTTGTTGCAGAAGCACAGTGTATATTGTGTAGCTTACCATAATTTATTTAGTGATCCCTGCTAGGGGGTTCTTGAATTGTTTCCAATTATTTACAAATTCCAAAAATTATTTCTATCTGACCATCCTGTCAGTTGCGACAGATGAGACATTGATGACCTCTGCTAGTAGCAAAAGATCTCGTATGTCTCTAATCGCATAGTAGAGACCCATTTGTCCTACTCATGGCTCTTCACGTTTTGTACTTTTGTGTGAATCTTTCTTTGTGGTGTGAGTACCATTACTGAACCCGTTACGGTTCTTCGGCATGGGTCAGTTCATCACCAACCACAGAAATGGTTCCAACGTGAAAGCATAAAGAAAGCCATGCTAATCCATCCAGGCTGACACTGAGTTTGTTATTAATAAATGGCTTTGATGATTGTTCAATCCTTGCCAGTCATTCAGCTGTGCAGCATAAACACAGCAAACTGCGTGTGGATGGCGTGTAAGTTTCTCTTGCTGTGGTGTCTAGATAGGAGCCTACTAAAGCAAATGCACATTTAAATCCATCTCCATCCAGTTTAGAAACAGGAAGCATCTCTATCCCATGCTTTCTATATGAGCCATGAATCACTAGCTTGAACTCCATTGCCAACTGTAAAATCTCCAATGAGATGTGGAATCCTTCACACATTTCTTTTTTTATTTTATTTTAGAAAGCAAAACAGAGAAAAGGATAGAAATAATACAGAATTTCAAAACAAAACAAAACAACAGTAAGAAATCAACACTAGTTAATACATTCCATATTGTTATCTTAGAAATAGTTGTTCAGGTTACAAGATCCAGGCATAAAAAATGATCAAACTATCAAAAAGTGACAGCACAAACTGTTCTCTTTGATGAACAGAGATCAGCAGTATAGTTACCTTGCACATATATGCATACATGCAGCTATACATGTATTAGTCAATATTTCAAGTCACCATTTTTGTGTGTATGTGCTCATACAAACTTTCTGCATGGGGCCAGGTGCCCCCTCTGTGTCCAAAATAAATAAGTGTTTGGCAGAACAAGTACCCCAACACAGAAAAGTTTTTTGGAACTAATGTCACTTCATAGGGCTACTGTTTACAGTGGGATATACATTTTAACCAAATCAGAGAAGTTTATCATCTGAAAAGTGGGAATCGGTGCTGCCATAAAATTTATTTATGAGTCAGAAATCTATTCATACCCACTGTTAAGTCCAGGTCATGGCATAAATGAATTTAGGAACTCTCAGCTTTGAGAAGAAGGCTTTGCCATTGAGTTTTGTTCAGAACAAATGGATCAGGTCAGTGGGAGCTAATCGCTTCCTAGCGGTTGTTCCTCCTCGTGCCAACCCTGGGGAAGAGCCAGGCTTCCCAGAACACAGGAAGACTTAAGCAGAAATCTATCCTCACTCTGCCCTCATCTATCTGCTTTTCAAAATAAATAGTGCCAGATAAAATGACTGATATTCTAATTCTTTTCTAATTGCTTCTGGTATTTTCCATCCAATGCTAACTGCAAAAGTCCTTAATAATGCGACTCATTTGATAGTATGGTACCTCAAAATTATGAATAAACTCCAGAGAACTTTTGGGTGCAGACAGAATGCCAGCCCTAGGTTTAATCATTCACTCTGTATTATTACTATAACTTTAGGAGGAGCTTCAGAGTTTAAGAAAATCATAAGCGACAACATGCAAGTATTATTGTGCACATGTACTGCATCTCTCTCTTAATATGAATCACCTATTAATCATCATCAGTACTCAGTGCTATAGGTTTGAGCACAGTGTACTTTCTGTGTTTGGAGTTTAGCTGTACTTTTCACTGGATAGTGAAATTCACACTGTTTCTTTAGTCCCCGGAGATTGAGTGCCTTTTCTGCACAATGAACACATGTGGACTTTAAAATAAATGCATAATATCTGGGAAAAGGATAGAACCAGTGCAAATGTTTTCTTTTGGCCATCTCTTCTTGGGTACCTACAAAATACAATATCACAATGAATTATTTCTTTCCCCAGTTGACTTTTATTTGTCATTTCTAACTCATGTCTTTCTTTCCCATCAAAATGTATTTGAAACAGTATCTAAGACACAAAAATGGACCCAAAAATCTGTGAAGCATAGGCTAAGCGATCTACATTAATGTACAAAAGAGCAGGAATTGCAAAGAGAAAGTGACATATTGAAGGTCAGGTGCAAAGTCTTGTGTTCCTGGGAGCCATGGCAAATTGAAAAATGCAATGTGTAGTGCTCATTTTTGAAGGAGACAATGCCTGCTAAATCATCAAAAGATGGCTGAGTCTGAGAGAGATTTATGACTGAGTTCGCATAGCAGAAGAGGGGCTCCGCCTATGCCAACTACTTTACCTGTAATCCAGTCAGTGTTCTGCTCCAAAAAAGCTGGATTTGTTGGAGCTTTGTCCACCTCAGGCAACCTTGACCGGTGGTGATACACCCAGATACCCTGCTGTTGGGTGGGACAATTCTAAAGTGTTTCCTAGTCTCCATTTGGAAGACGCCCTTCATATCTATGGTGTGAACTTTTTCTAGTTTTTCTCTCTTTTTCTGTTAAAACTTCTTGTTCCTTCAGTGATGCTTCCTAAAATCCCTTTCCATGTGAACTATCTGCTCTGAAGTCCTTCACTTAAGGTGTCTTTAGGGGAACCCAAACGAAGAGAGATCTCAACAAAAGTCAAGACACACTGGCAAATGATACTTTGGTGAAGATGTTTCCATGGGGAGAAGATGAAACTGATGTAGCCTGGTCCAGAGTCACTGTGTGCTGACTCGTCCTATTTCAGGAATAAAATTTCAATGGTCTTGGGGAATACGTAGATAGTTTTCCACGCGTTCCGCTGTAATTCAGTTGATTGAACCAGGCTCATGCTGAAGGTCTTAGAGGAGTGACCAGGAAGAGATAGGAATGTGGCTTTTGTGGTGTTGATAAGTTTCCATTTCCTGATCTGCCTGTGTTTACTTTTTCATTCATGAGTTTGCATCATTAATTCATTGCAAAACTCGCAGGTACAATTTGCTATTTAGGAAACTATCCAGATTTAAGGTTTCTGGTGCAGACCTAAAGCTCAAGCAATTTGTTGTTGTAGTAGTTGTTGTTTCTCTACTGTAAAATAGAATAGCTCCTCATTGCTAGCACTCTGATGAGACCTCAGTGATAAGTACTGTAAAGGGCTCAGCACATGCAGCTATGAAAGGAGTTCAGATGTGACATATAAGAACTTGCCTGATGGTTGCTTTTGCCCTGTGTTTTCAGGACAAACTTTCCATTCACTGTTAGTAGCACAAGAGTAGGTGGCACACTGATAATCCATTATAAGAGTAAAAGTCCTAACACACAGTCCTTACCCTGGTTGGCAGATTCCCAATGTTCCAACCTGTAATGTACAACCTGAGATAAAGTCCTTGATTTACACCAGGGTTCCCTGAAGGCTGACTGAGAAAAGTTAATAATTTGAAGGAACTTCTGAGAATTGCCAACATCTTCCTATGACCTAGCTGTTTTCATTCATAAGCTTCATGCTAAAGTTCCTACCTGACTTTGAACACAATCCCCCATTAGCTCCCCAATGCATATATTTTTAATCATAAAGTGTATTGATTTTTTTAACTTCTTAGAGTCATAGCTATGGAACTCAACTATTAAAATGATCAACTGCCCATTTTATGATTTTTGTTTCTTTTCAAATCTTTGTGTTTTTAATTGTTTTCAAAATGTGAGCACTTGAATCAAAGATACATCACTTATGAACTCGTAAGAGCCCATAGTTTTCTATCGTCAGATGTCCAAGATATGACTGAGAAATTTACATAGTTTCACACATAATTCTGAGATATAACCTGGGTTGAAAACATAGATTTTATATTTAAATTAACACTGCCTCAATCAAGGGTCACATCTTTTGATGATACATACATAAATGCTATCTGTCTATCTAATTTGCTAAATATATTCACATATGTGTTTTATAATGTATTATGTATATTGTATTATCCCATGCATAGCATTTTCCTCCACTGAGAAAGAGAATACTTCAACAATTTAGTCCAATCATTGAATTCAGAAGGTAGGCCCTTCTCAAATTATCTCTTTTTTCCCTCCAGGTCATGTACCCAATTAACAAGAAATTTAGACCAATAAGAGCAAAGAGAAATGCCTGACTTCACCGGACACATACTTGGCATTTTCAACCACACAATAGTTTTAATGATTGTGTTCTGTGAAGCTGCAATGGACCAGGCTCTCTCAGAAGTACAGAAGGACATAGCACAGGCAGGAGGATGAGAGAGAAAGAGAGAGAGAAATTGAGAGAGAGAGGGAGAGAGAAAGCTTGGAGCAGAGAAAGCTTCCCTGAGACAGAAATGCTCTTTAAAAGGAGGTTATGCTTGAATTTGGATGAGTGGTCCTACATCGTAATTCTTTTAAAAACATGAGTACAACTGTGTGAAGATATGGAGCAGAAAAGAGAGGACATTCTGTGGGGGTGGCTGGTGGGTTGCCAAGATTGGAGAGCAGAAATGAGCTTGTTTGATTGGTAAAGAGGCATGAGGACTTAGCGAAGATGATGGCTGTGCCTTCCAATTTAGTAAAATTTAACAGCAGTGAGATTCTGTTTTTAAAATGTATGATTCACACATAATACTTATGCATATTTATGGGGTACAGTGTAGTAATTTATGTAAACACAAAAAATGAGATATATATATATATATATATATATATAATCTCACAATAATTAGCATTTCTATCTCCTTAAACATTTGTTGCTCCTTTGTATTAAGAAACTTCAAACTCCTCTCCTCTAGTTCTTTATTAAATACATAATAAATTGCTATAAGCCATATCACCCTCCTGTGCTATAGGATAATTGATTTTATTCTTCCTATTTTATGTTTTGTGTTCCAGTTCCATTCTCGAGCTTACTCCTCTCCGTATGATAGGAACTTGATTGGCTAGAGACCTTCCCAGATGATTGGTAAAGCACACTTCTGCATGGGTCTAAGTGGGTCCCAGAATTCTTCTGGGTGACCTTGGAGAATATATTCAGCTCCCAGAACCTGCTTCTGTGTCCTTTCCCTACTTCTTGCTTCCTGGCTTCCATGAGGTGACTAGCTTTCTTCCTCCATGCCCATCTGGCCTGATGGTTCTGTCTTGAAGCCCATTGACCATGAACTGAAACCTTTGAAACGGTGAACTACAATAGAACTTTCTCCTTGAAGTTTCATATGTCAGGTATTTTATCCCAGCAATGGAATAATGGAGAAATACTCTCAGTAATTATAAAGTGAGGGAGAGTGCTGGGAACTCTGCATATGATCAGATACCCAAGTGAGAAATGTTAACAATGACTCAGCCATTTTCCTTACATCCAATAATTTTCCTTACATCCATAAAATTGTAGAATATACTACAAACACTTAGCCCTCAATAGAGTTCAAAAAAAGATAGATTTAGCAGTGGGTTGTTCATCTTCACCTCAAGAACCCACACAGAACCCCAGCAGTGAGCCATCTCCCTGCGGTCCTTTACTTTGCTGGACCTTGACAGCTGTTTGCAGACAAATTGTCCTGAATCGTTGCCTCCCTTCCTCCTCCTTCTCCTCTTCTTCCACTTCTTCATGTAACTTGTTGGGTTTCTTGCTACCAGCACTGCCTCTACTCACATGTTTTTTTCAATTCCAACATTTCCTGCTTTCCTGTTGGTGTAAAGGATTCCACATTAAGGTCCCAGAATGGCTTAAGTGCCATAATACATAAAGTTTAGGTTTTCTCCCTCTTCCTTTGCAATGAGTCCCAAATCTTCTCACTCATTGCACTTCCTTTGCCCTCTTACTTGTATTCGTCTGTGGACCTACTTTCCCCAAACTCGTTATCCTGTATTGAGCTCATTCCTTTACATCCTCCACAGCTCTCCCTTGGGCTACCCCCACAAGAGGTTAGAAATTGCTGCCAAGTCATGACCTCACTCTGGAGCTGGTTCTGTGAAGCCTTCATTTGCTAATCAGGAGGCAACTAGAGCTCTTTACTGAGAAAACATCACCAGCTCTCAAAGCACTGGCTGCTTGGGGAACAAATTCTGACAAAAGTAAGTTTCTTGAGCTACCTTAATACATGCCCCAACTTGGGCTGAATAAATAGAATGATTCTATCCAATGGAACTGGAAAGATAAATTAAGATGTAAAACAATTCATTCATTTATGAGACTTACGTGTAGCAAGTGCCTACACTTGGAAGGCAGTAGGTTGTGTGCTGAGCATTTTGTGCTGACAGAAAGGTATTCCAGCTTTGTGTGTTCAGAGATTATTTGAAGTCCAAGAGGAATTATTTAAGCAAACTCAAAATAATATGGAGTTAATAATGGACGAACAGGAAGAGGGAAGCCATGCTAAGATACAGAGGAAGACCACTTTAGGTACAAGTCACTACATATGTGCAGGTTCAGGCACATGCCCTTTCATAAGAGAGTTGTCATAGTTATGTTATTTCAAATGAGAAAATCTAGTGGTTGTGTGGACTGACAGCAAGTTAAGGAAGAGAGGTCTAAGTAAATATATAATTAATGGAATTCATTAATTACATACTTACTTAGATCTATTCAATAATCATTTATATGTTAAGTTTTGCTTTGTCTATTTTGACACAGCCTTAAAATATTTGATCACAACAAACATATCTGCTCAAAAGGTTTTTTTTTGTTTTGTTTTGTTTTGTTTTTGTTTGTTTGCTTGTTTTGGTACTGGGAATCAAACCTAAGACCTTGTGCCTGCCAGCCAAGCACTTATGCCGCTGAGATATATTCCTGGCCCAGTTGTTTGCCATATGTCTTACTACTTTTTTTAAATGAGTCGAACAACTGCTTTCCAATTTTCCTTACATCCATAAAATTGTATAATATACTACAAACACTTAGCCCTCAATAGAGTTCAAGAAAAAAAACCATAGCTACCACTTTTGTAAAGCTAATGTATTTTCAAACACAGAAATCAGTGATTTACATGTGATTTTTCCCCAAAGACTACAGAAATTATTCATGGAAAGTTAAAACAAGCTTAGGTGGGTTTGTTTAACATAGAAATAATTTGCCATGAGATAGATAGATCGATAGATAGATATAGATAGATAGATAGAGGTAGATAGCTGAAGTGATAGATGACAGATAGATAGCAGATATAAATAGATAAAGAGAGGTATTTGGGATATTTATATATGTAATTTATGCACATGAATCCTTACAAAGGCAGAATATTCATCTTTATCTCTTTTACTTCCTCATTTATGAATAAGTCTATTTGATTTTATATGTTCTAGTTTACCAAAATAGCAAAATAGGGTAATGTATAAATTCACTTTAATTAAGGAAGCTAGGGATATATCACCTCTGGACTGTAATATCCATGGGCTGTGATTTTTGTCCGATTTCTCAAAGCCATGCAATCTATGATTGAGGATATGTGAGGGCTTAAACTTCTCATCAAATTTGATGCTATACTCTTTTATATGCATGAGATGACATTTTTTAATTTAAAAGTTTTTTTTTTAAAACAAAATTCTCAGCCTTTAAACAACTAAGAATTTTGAAAACCATAATTCTCTCCCCCTAGGCACCATTTTCCTCACTGCCTAGGACTCCAGACAAACTTTTTGATATGCATGGTACATAATAGCACTAACTTGCAGTTGGCTGAATTATTCATGCACTTTAGTTCTGTCTTCCTTGGGGTGGACACACATCGGGGAAACTCCGAGCTTCTGGAAGGGGTACTCGTGCTGCGTAGACTCCTCAGATAATGCGTACGTTTCCCTTCCATACTTCATCATTCTAAGGCAGCCTCCTCCCTGGGCATGTTGGAGCACCACGGTTTACTCACACAAGATCAGACGACGTGACTGAGTCCCAGTTTATTTTTCTGGGAACCGAAAATCATCCCCTGAGCTATCCAGGTTGTAGTTTGTTTATTTATCCCTTTGATGTCTAAGCCTTCAACTTTCAGGGCACATGGAAGACACTGGTGGACCCCAACCTATGAATGAAATCACATTTAACAGAGAAAAGAAACACTGGGAAACTTTCATCATGAGAACTTTTCCATGGTGAACACTGCATAGTGGAGTTCTAAGCCCAAAGTGTGAAACTCAAGTAGATCCTGAGGATTGTTAGGAAAATACCAGCTGGGATAATCTAGTCCAGGGCTAGACTGTAACCAAAGGGTTGGATTCTAGTTTCTGAGCATTTTATTGATGCCTGGAAATGCTAAAGGACACTGGATTATCAGTTAGGAAGTAGGGCTCTAAACATAGCCACAGAGCTAGGAAAGTCCCATGACCTACTTGGAGAGCAGGTATGCCAACAGCAAAGGAAGTCATTGGTTAGATGTGGACCAACATCATCTTCACTTCCATAGTTCTTGGTCCACTTTCCCATTCCCATTCCCCTTTCCATAGCAAATGTGTCCTCTTTGGAGAAGCTTTCTCCAACCTGGAATTCCACTTATTTCTCCACTGAGGCCCCGTAATGGTGATGTGATCCCTGATTGGCCCTTCAGTCTCAATTTGGTGTCTTGCAAGTCTGTGACTGACTAAACAACTTCCAGCTTTCCATGCTGGGCACTGAATAAATGGATTCTAGCTGAAGCTAGGTTTGCCTTCCTTTAAGACAGGCAGGTCCTGCTGCAGTCCTGCTGCAGAATTGAGGGGTTTTCTATCTCTCCACAGATCCTCTGCCTTTTGGTCAGGAAGACTGAGAAATGAGCCAGGGGTTTAGCTTAGCGACATAAACACCTGCCTGGCAAGTGCGAGGTCATGAGTTCAATTCCTGTCTTGGTTACTTTCTCTCCTTGCTGAAACAAACACCTGACACCCAAAATTAGGGAAGAAAAGGTTTATTTAGCTCACAGTTTCTGGAGATTTCAGTCCATAATCAGCTGGCTCCAAGGCAGGGTGGC
>RJWT010055435.1:0-10172 GCA_004365215.1 Cuniculus paca
TGGTGGTGAACCTATGGCAAGCATGCTGCAGTGGGCACACAGATCCCAGCCTGTCGGCCCAGGAATCAAGGCCTCCTAGTAGCTGAGCATCAGATCACAGTCCTTTTTCTCTAAACTGAAACTTCAGTATTTAGGTTTAATTGTGGTGTTGGTACTCTGTGTAAATAAGTGGGTTTGGGGGTGTTTGGACCCTCAGTTATAAAAGGTTCACCATTACTAATCTAGACTCTAGGATATGACCAATAATACCATCAAAGAAAAATCCAGTTGGTGAGTCCTTTCTGGAAAACTTAGAAGCTGCTTCCATGGTCAAACCAGGGAGAAATTTCTCAGACTCGATCTTCTGTCAAGTGCGTTCCTGTGGAGCATGTCAAGGTGTGAACGGCCAGGAGTTCCACGCACCCCGCACGTTGCTGCCCTCGACCCTGACAGAAGCCTTGGTCACGGCTGCGGAAACCACAAATATGGTCAAAGTCAGAGCTCTGACTGGGGAGAAGAGGAAGATGCAGTTGAGCCAGGAGCCAACCTCGGCGAGCCTGGCTCAGCTCAGAAGGGATCTGGAAGAGGAGGAGGCACATCTCCCAGGAGGACTGGACGGGAGGACTTATCTTGAGTCTTGGCTTTCCCGACAAGCCGCATGGATGAGGCAAACCAAGGCCTTTGTGGGAGTTGCCAGAGAACAAAGTGTCCTTTCATCAAGAAGAGACAGCAGTGTAAACCGACGGGAGGAAAGAACATTCCAGAATGAGAAGCCACACCACTGCGGGCTGTGTCACCGTACCAACAGTGCAGTGTGCAAGATACCTCAGCTTGCAGGCGAATGCAGCCACATCCCTCATCTCAGGCAGGCTTTGAGTGGGATGCTGCACCCGCGGCCGGCGCTCGCAGCCCTCGTCGGCCTCCATGAGGCTCATGCAGCCAGAGGTGACTTCACGCTTGTGGAAAGTGAGGTGGCGGCAGCTCAGCCAAGTGTGACTCCCACATCCAACAAGGCGGGCGATCTGGGTTTGCTCTTCTGGACTCTGTGAGTCAGCGCACTCGGCCTCACTGCCGTCCAGACGGAGTCAGAATCAATCTGATGTCAAAATGACACGCAAACTGCTGTGTCAAAGGCCACCCTGTAATTTCCATTTAGGAAAGTCCAAAGACCGCAGCCTCCTTGGAGAAGCTCCCTTCTGGGCTGAGTTCAGGTTTGCTCGTTGTTTTACTTGCGCAATTTGAATTTATTTCAGTTTTTCAGGAAGTGGCCATTCATTTTTGCACGACAAGTGCAGTCGAAAGAGATAACTCTTGCAAAGTTTATTTTTCACTTCTGAGTAGGTCAAGGAGATTTACGGGGCATGAAAATCAATTACAGATGTTCCTCGATTCACGATGGAGTTACATCCTAACAAACCCATCAAAAATTAAAACTATTGTAAGACAAAAGGACACGCTGGACCCACCTAACCCACCAAGAACTCTTAGCAACACGGCAGGGTCCCAGCCTGCCCTCATGACCATGCATCTGCAGGGAGCTGGCACTGACTGCTACTGCCCAGCACCACACACTGCAAGCCAGGAAAAGGCAAAATCCGAAGCACTGTTTCTCCTGAATGCATATGGCGTTGGATCACCATGCAGTCTAAATACCACTTAGTCATTATAATTCGACTGTCCCTATATGCAAAACTGTACAAGCCTACCCACGAGTAGTTTCTAGAAGGGACAACTGTTGTGTTGATTTTTCAGACCACTACTGCCACCCACTCTGCCGGGCACAGGCCCAGTTCATCTGCTGTGGCTCTGCAGGATTTTGTAACCAGGCCCACCTGGCCTCCAGGTGGCTGCAGCAGAGGCACTGGACACACTTGCCGTTTGTCCCCCTTGCCACAGAGAGTGGCCTGAGGCCAACCAGTGGTCCCTCGTGAAATGTGGACAGAGAGGGGAAGAGGTTCCCTTCGTGGTTCAGCAAGCTCCCAGCCTGGAGCTGCCTGTGTTGAGAAGCCGTCTGAGAAGGCCACCAGGAGGGGGAGACAGCCTGGGCAGCCCTCTCCAAGTCAGCTGTGCCTCCTGTCTCATTCACATGTGCCAAGGAATTTCTTTTTGTGGCTTAACTGGATTCAGAGCTCCATCAGTTAGTTACACTTTTAAGACCCTGACAGACACACAGTCCTCTACTTCAGTGACGGCTGTGACCCGAGAATGGGTTAAGAACTACCTGTTCCGAGAAGCTCAGTGGACGCCTTCCTCAGCAAAACAGCCACTGCTGGTGAAAATGACTGCAAAGCAAACCAAAGTCAACAATGGAAAGTCTCTGGTAACTGCACCGAAGACAGGCAGGAAATCAAGGAACACCATTTACTCAAGAAAACAGATTGACTCTCAGGAGGAGAGGGGCCCAGAAAGAAGGGCAAGAGTCTCTGGCTCTTGAGGCCCGGGGCTCCCTCTGCCTTCAGATTCCAGTCAAGGGTACAGTCTCTCACAGAGACAGACTGGCCCCTCCAGGCCCAAGTGACAGAGGCAGAACTGCTGGTGCGTGTGGCTGAGGGGCGGTGGCTCCCTCCTCCACCCAGTCTAACTCACTGAGCTCTCTACGCCAACCAAAGCAGGGCGAGAATCCTGGGCTCCCAAACGCCTTCACCTCAGCTTGCGTGTTGGAAAACAGTTCTAGGCTGGGGAGTGGCAAACTGGGAGGTAGAGGCTGCCTCTTCTTCCCAATGCCGAAACCAGTGGTATTTCAGCTTTCACCTGGTGCACTGGCCTGCTTCCTGTTGCTATAACAAAGCACCTGAAGCCAGGAATTTATAAGAAGAGGTCTGTTGAGCTCTCAGGTCTGGAGGGTGGTGGGCATGGTGCTGGCATCAGCTCAGCTCCAGCAAGGGCCTCCTGGCAGAGGATATGACAGTGCTGGGAGCCCTGGTGGGGCGAGGTCACAGTACACAGCAGCAAGCCAAGGGAGCTGGGGTGCAGCCAGGCTCGGTCTTTTGTAAAACGCTCTCAGGAGAACTCACTCAGGGGTTCGTGAAAATTACCTTTGCACTCCCAAGTGCATGCCCCAAGGGTACGAGCGGACTCCGTGTAGGCCCCGCCTCCTACACGGTCCACACGGTCCCCCCAAACACGAACTCTCAGGACAGCCACACCACGCCCAAGCACCCAGGGAAGGGAGGTGTCCCCAAGTCCAGGGAGTAGCAGCTCTCTCAAAGAGATGGATTCCATGTGACACAGAGCCTGGGGCAGCTCAAGCCCTGGAGACTGTGGTGGTGAACACAGAGGCGGGGCTAAACTACAGGGCAGGCAGCTCCCCGGGAAGAACCAAGGAAACAGTAATTCTGCTGTCAGATAGAGAACGAACCTCGAACCTCGAAGACTGCCCTCAGAGCCAGCCCTATTAGAACTTAATCAGATAAGATCATGTAGCAAATACGACCCAGCACACTGTCAAATATAACAGACCAATCGATTAGTGGAGCTAATCAGCTGGGTGTGATACAAAAGCAGGCAGAGAGCTTACCTGACAGATCAGGAAGACATGCTCAAGTCCTGATAAACCCAAGAAGACTGTGGCCTGCTCAAGCTCGAAGGCCCTGAGGGTAAATGCCAGAGGCTAAATTCCTTCCCCTGGACGGGAATGGTGGGAACAGATAAAGACAAGCAACGGCATGGCCCAGAGAGAGGAACGAGGAATCTGTGTCCAGGTTTTCTAATATATATTCCCGAAAAACGCCCATTTTTCAACAACAGCAGCAGCAGCAATAGCAACAACAATAAAAATGGGGCACACAAGGAAAGAAGAAAGCACGGCCCCCACAAGAAAAAAAGCAGGCAACAGAACGAGCCTGTGAGAAGGCGCAGACGTCATATTTAACAGAGATTTCAGAGTGGTCGTTTTAAATATGTTTAAAGAACTAAAGGAGACCATACTTTCAAGAAGCAAAGAAGCCACAATGACAGTGTCTCATCAAATAAAGAACAACAATAAAGAGAAAAAAATTATTTTAAAAAATCAAATGGAAATTCTGAGTTGAAAAGGAAAATAACTAAGAAGCACAAGAGTATAGTTGAGCTGGCAGGAGAAGAAAATCTTGAAAATAGATAAAAAGAGATCAATTTGAAGGACAAATGGGGAAAGAACGAAGGAAAATGGGAGAGAAATGTGGGCCACGCTGAGTGTGAGCGCAGCCATCACGGGAGCATCAGGAGAGGAAGCATCAGGAAATGCCACAGACGCAGCTCCTGCAGCTGTCCTAAATTTGATGAAAATCATTAGTCTATGTATTCAGGAAACTCAAAAAGACTCGAGTAGATAAATGCAGAGATCCACATCCAGAGACAGCATAGAAAGATGCTAAAAGACAAAAGGAAAAAGTTTGAAAGCAGCAAGAGAAAAATGACTTGTCTCATATAAGGGAATCCCAATGAGGTTAACAACTGACTTCTCATAAGAAGGAAGGAAGCCAGAGGCAGTAGAAGTGCATAATCAAAGCAAAAACAAACAAACAAAAAAAACTCAACCAAGAATCTTATATCCAGCAAAACCATCTTTGGCAAGGGTGAAATACAGTCCCATACATACAATAACTGAGGGAGTATTCAAGTTACACAGCAAAACCAAAAGAGCATTAATAGTAAAGGTAATCATACAATTATAAAATATAGTGTAAATGTGTATTTCTTCTCTTTCTTATCTTAGCTGGCTTAAAAAGCAACAATATAAAAATATATATGCAACTGTGTTGTTAGGCATATATGATGTAAAAATATACATATTTACCAAGAACAGCACAGGGGAGCTACCCTGAAGAAAATGACACCAGGTGGTAACTAAATGCACAAGAACAAAATGAGGAGAGCCAGGAGTGGCAAATAAAAAGGTCGTTTTAAAAACTATAAATGTACACAGACTCTTCTTTCTTTTTTATTTTTGAGACAGTGTATTGCTACATAATTCAGACTGGCCTCGAACTCACTATGTAGTCCAGGCAGGCCTTGAACTCATGGTGATCCTCTTGTCTCTGCCTCCTGAGTGCTGAGATGACAGGCATGTGCCACCATGCCTGGCTTTCTTCTTTCTTTTTTAAATATTATTTAACTATAAGCATACAAAGTAATAATTATGACAATTATTCTTATATACAGATGTGTAGTAGGCAAAATAGTGGTCCTTCAAATATGGTCGAGTCCTGAGCCTTAGAACCTTTGACCATGTAAGGCTACATGGCAAGGGAACATCAATGCTGCAAATGAAATGCTATGACACGAGATTTATTGTGGGTTAACCAAAAAGGCCCACTGCATTATAAGTGGCCTCAAAGGTAAAAGAAGGAGTTGAAAAGGAAAATAACTAAGAGGAGCAACAGTATATATGAGCTGGCAGAAGCAAAAATCTTGAAAATAGATAAATAGACATCGAATGGAAGGACAAATGACAAAAAATGAAGGAGGAATGAAGGAAAAGGAGGAGGCAGAAGGGAGAATTACAGAGACAGCAGTGCGACAAGCAATGCACGAAGTCCTTGGCGGACACCGTTGGCTCTGGACATGGAGGAAGGGTGTGAGGCACGGATCCATGGCCCGCCACTGGGCACGGAAACAGAGCCTCTCCCCCAGCTCCTGCAGGAGCACAGCCCCGCAAGTGCGTGAGACCCACTTCAGACCGCTGACCTTGCGAACTGTAAAATACTGAAATTATGTTATGTACCCCACTAAGTTACAGAAATTTGGTAGCACAGCAGTAGAAAATAATGTAAGATGCAGTGTTTACAGCACAAACGGAGGGGTGAAGGGATGTGCTATGTAAGTGCCATATTTCTAGCTCTCGATGGAATTAAATTAATGTAAATATGAAGTCGGCTCTGAAGAAGTAGGATGCATGTGATAAGGGGGAGAACACCACCAAAATGACAGAGGATGGAACTGCAAATCTGTCCCTCCACAGAAACAGTAAGTACGCTAGCAAATCTCTCCGAATCAACGTCTTGGGAGTTCCAGAATTTCATCGGAAGCTCACGACTGACAGTCACAACAGCCAGGGAGTGCTCGCTGGGTTCAGTGAGAGCACTGTGGAGGTCCTGCTTCAGTGTGCCCGCTTACCATACTGCCTCTCCAGCCCGGGGCTCCACCCACACAGTGGCCCTCGGGTACACGCTGGTGCACTGGACAGAGCAATAAGAACCTTATTATCGAAGGACCGTGGCGGGGCGTTTCGACTTGTCTGGCAGCCTGCCTTTGTTTCACCTGCCTTGGAGCCTCTCTGGGTTGAAGTGGTTTTGCAAATGATGTTTGTCAAAAGCACTTGAAGTCAAATATATTAGCTTCAGCCACCTGGGTCAAGGTATAACAATTGGGGCAAAGTACATAATAAACAAATCCAAAACTTAGGAAGGAAGAGGTTGGGGAAGGAGATACTTGGGGGAATACTGAATTTGGAAAGCTCCTGTGTACTCCAGGGAATCTAGAAAGTCACACACACATGCCTAGGGCTGGATGATCACACACACACACAAAAAGGCTGAGATGACCCAAAGTTTTTACCTCTGGCTGACTTTTAGGCTTGGGGTATACAGAAAGTGAAGGCTAAGCCAGAGCTGTAAATAACCTGATAAGGAGTGCTTCTCCCTGCGGCCAGTCCACAAAGTCTGGGGCAGTCATCATTCCCCCGGCCCTAGGCACTTAAACAAACAGTGACCGGCTGATCACTACGCTAACAGAACAGAGACATCAGTCTCCATGGGCAACAAAAGATGCCGACTGTCTGAAAACAGCTTAGAAATTCATTACACAAACAAGCAACAGCAACCCATAAAAAGCAACAACAAAATCTAGAGATGCATGGAGAAACTAATTTCCAGAATCATCCCATTATAGTATTCAAAATGTTGAGTGTCCAACAACAGCAACAAAAACTTGATGTATGTAAAGAAATAAAAAATTATGGTCTTTTCACAGAGGTGAAAAAAGAAATAAAAAGAAATTGTTTTGGAGGCAGCTCAGAGATTAGACTTTGTAAATAAAGACTAAAAAAAAATAGCTAAAGGAAATCATGCACAAAGAATTAAAGTAAAACAGCAGGAAAATGTCTCACCAAAAAGAGAATATCAATTATCAGTAAAATAGAATATTGATAGAGGTAGAAATAAAAAGACTTTGGAGCTGAAAAGTATAACTTAAATGACAAATTTAGTACATGTGTTCAGTAGTAGATGCGAGGAAGCAGAATAAGGAATTCAAAAGCATGGGAAAAGAGAGGCTGAGGAACAAGAAACTTGAAGATAGGCCAGCTGTCCAGTCTAAGGAGCAGATGAAAATGATAAATAAAGAAAAATGAACGGCAGCTAAGAGACCGATGCGATACCATTCAGTATACCAAAACACACATAGGGAAATTCCGGAAAGACAGGAGAGAAAGAAAGGCATAGAAAGACTATTTCAAGAAAGAATGGCCCCAAATTCCCAAATTTGACTTTTTAAAAAAAATACGAGTCTATACATCTGAGGGGTTCCATAAACTCCAGATTTGATAAACTCAGACACACTTGCTGAGACACACCGTAATCAAAGGATCAAAGGACAGAGGCCCTTGAAAGCAGCGTGAAAGTATTTGCCACATACCAGGGATCTTCAGTAGGATGCACAGCTGATTTCTTACAAATATGGCAGTGAGAGAGCAGTGGGAAGGAAAAACATTACCAACCAGGAATATTTATGTCCAGTAAATTATTTTTCGAAAATACATGAAAAATAAGACGTTCTCAGAAAAACAAAAAGCAGACAGTGTATGTCAATCTGCTCTCTAAGATACGTGAAGGGAAGCCTTTCAGGTTGAAATAAAAAACATTCCAGGGCCCGAGGATTTAGCTCAGCAGTTCAAGCACTTGCTTGGTAAGCACAAGGTCGTGAGTTCAATACCTGGTTGAAAGAAAGAAAGAAAGAAAGAAAGAAAGAAAGAAAGAAAGAAAGAAAATTCTGTAGTAACTCGAAGCCTTATGAAGAAACAAAGAACTCCAGTAAAAGTAACTACACAGTCTTGGTTTTTAACTGTTTTTCTTATACGTTAAAAATGCATTTTAAAATCACAAATTCATGTGAAGGAATACACAATAGAGATTTGTGCCGTAACATTATACAAGGTACAGAAGATGTAACATTATAGAAGCAGTTTTGTGAAACTGAATTGGTGTTCATTCAAACTAGCTTGCTCTGTATTTAAGATAAGTCATAATCCTTAAAGTAACCACTAAGAAAATACCTTTAAAATGTACAGAAATAGAAACAAGAAATGAAAGTAGTACACTATTTAAAATCAATTAAACACAAAAGGAGGCAATACTTAAAAAATGTGGAATAAGAAAGATAAGACATTCACGAGACAAGTAACAAATGACAGAACTCAGTTCTTCCTTGCCAATAATTACTTTAAATATAGATGGTTTAAAGGCTCTAATTAAAAGGTAGAGATTGACAGAATGGATTTAAAAAACAAAAACATTGTCCAATTGTGTTATCTGTAAGAGAACACATTTAGGTCTGAATAAACAAATAGTTCGGAAGTAGAAGGAAGGTAAAAGGAACTCCATGCAAACAGGAATCAGAGGAGGTCTGGAATGGCTATACTAATACCAGACAAATACACTTTAAAAGATTTGCCACGAGAATGTGGGTTGATGAAAGGACAAGTACATCAAAAAGCATAAGAATTATATCCATATATGTACCAAAGCAGAGCCTCAAAATATCTGAAAACGACTGACATAAGTGAAGAATAGATAAATCTTCAATAACAGCTGAAGGATTCAATACCTCACTTCAACAATGGATAGAGCAACCAGCCAGAAGACCACTAAGGAAACAGGACCTGAACAACCCTAAAAACCAAGTGGACCCAAGAAGCATACATGGAACACTTCACCCAGCAACTGCAGAACGTGTTATCTTTTCCATGCGCAAATGGATCCTTCTCCAGGGCAGACCATATAGAGGGTCACGAAACAAGTCTCAGCACGTTTTGAAGTACCGTTACCCCCAAGAAAGTCTCAGGAGCTGCATTTGTGTTCTTGGGAGAATCCATGTCAGCAAAGACCCAGTGAAGAAATGATTCTCCAGCAGAAGAAGAAGGGCTTAGACCTTTTCCTCTGCCTCCCCAATTTCTGGCTAAAACAAATGGACCAGGACACACACACAAACACACAGGCGCGCGCGAGTGCATCCCTGCTAGTAAGGAAAGAGCATCTGGCCTTCTCAGGTGTCTCTGTCACCAGCCTTGGTCCTGACACTACACTACACTCTGACATACACTATGTATTATGGAAAACGGTCTGGAAGCTTCTCAAAAAGGTAAACATTCTGTGTCTGGCTTATTTCACCTGGCATAATGTCCTCCAATTCCACCACCTGGCATAATGTCCTCCAATTCTATCAGTTTTGCTGTGCCCCATTAATATACACGCATTAATAAAAAATTAAATAAAGCCAAATATTTTTAAAGTGCTAAACATTGAATTATTCTGGGGCCTGGCAAATCTCCTCTTAGGTCTATACCCCAAAATAATGCAAAGCTATGCCCACACACACAAAAACGTCTACAATACTCATAGAGGAGCTGAGTGCTAGGTGTGAACGTGGTTTTTCCCTCCAAAACTCACGCTGGAGTTTAATCCCTGTTATGAGGTACTAGGAAGGTAGAAACTTAATCTCTGGTGTTTAGGGTGGGGGCTTGGGAAGAGGTGAGGGTTAGAGGAGCCCTGTGATCCACTCCTCATGGCTCTATACACACTCTCAGTCTCCCACCACACGATGTCCCACACCACCTCGGGACTCTGCCAGGAGAAAAGCCATCACCAGATATGACTCTGAGACCTTAGCTCACCAGAAGAGTGAGCCAGAATAAATCTCTTTACTGTGTAACTCACCCAGTGTGCCAATCTGATCAGAATGCATCATCAGCAACAGAAAACAGACAGACTCAGACCAGGCGGGCGCTATGCAGCAAGGCAGCTCCAGGACCCAGGGCTGGAGGCTGGGGATACAGATCCAGCCCACTGTGTCACTGGGCTGAAGCGAGCTCTGTCAGATCCAGCAGCGGTCAGAGTCTGTACACGGCCACTCCTGCTGAGGCACTTTTGCCACCGCCAGTTAAATCCTAGGTGAGTGCCCATCTAATGCTGTCTAAGCGAGGGGGGACTGTCCACGAC
>RJWT010055436.1:0-10147 GCA_004365215.1 Cuniculus paca
TGGAACATTTGCCAAGATAGCTACAAAACACATTTTAAAGAATTAAAATGATGTAAAGTATATTCTCCAAACATATCAAAATTAAATTTGAAATCGATAATAGAGGCTGTGTGTGAGGGCGCAAGCTTGTATTCCCAGCACTTGGAGAGGCTAAGGCAGGAGGATCACAAGTTTGAGGCCAGCCCACACAATTTAATGTCTTAGGGACATCCTGTCTCAAAGTTAAAAAAAAAAAAAAAAAGGCTGAATTTGTGGCTCAGTGTGAAAGTCCTGGGTTCAGTCCCCAGTGCCAATGAGAGTACAGGGGTTTAAACAAAAGAAAGGAAGAAAGAAAGAAAGAAACTAATAATAGAAAAATATCTAGAGCCGGGTGTGGTGGTGCACGCCTGTAATCCCAGCACTTGGGAGGCTGAGGCAAGAGGATCATTGGGAGTTTAAGACCAGCCTGAACTGCATAGTGACACCCTGTCTCAAAAAGATAATAAATAAGTAAATAAATAAATAAATATTAAAATAAAAAAAGAAAGACATCTAGAAAATTTCCAGGTATTTAGAAATTACACAGTACATTTCTAAACAACCTAAAGGTCAAAGAAATCACAAAGAAAATTAGAAATTATTTTAATTGAATGAAAATTAATACAACATAAAATTTATGATATGCAGTTAAAGCAGTGAGCAATTTATAAGATTATATGTTTATATCAGAAAAAAAAATCTCAAATGAATGATCTAAATGTCCACCTTTAAGCCAGGTCTGGTGGGGCACGCCTGTAATCCCAGCACTCAGGAGGCTGAGACAGGAGGATCGTTGTGAGTTCGAGACCAGCCTGGGCTACAAAGCGAGCTCAAGGCCAGCCTGAATGGCATAGTGAGACCCTGTCTCAAAAAGACAAGGGCTGGGGATCTAGCTCAGTGGCCTAAGCGCCTGCCTAGCAAGCGCGAGGTCATGAGTTCAAGCCCAGGTGCTGCAAAATAAAAAATAAAAAAAATAAAAAAATGTCCACCTTTAAAAGAAACCAGATATCCAGGAGTGGTGGCTCATGCCTAGATTCCCAGCACTCAGGAGGCTGAGGCAGGAGGATTACTGCAAAGCCAGCCTGGGCTACATAGTGAGTTCAAGACCAGTCTGAACTACATAGCAAGACCCTGTCTCAAAAAGAAAAGAAAAAGAAAGAAACCAGATAAAGAACAGCATATTAACACAAAGCAAGCAGAAGATGCCAGACATGGTGGCTCACACCTGTAATCCCAGCACTTGGGAGCTGAGGCAGGAGGATCCCTGCAAGTTTAAAGCCAGCCTTGGCTACATAGTGAACTCAAGGCCAGCTTTACCTACACAGTGAAACCCTGTCTCAAAAAAAAAAAACAAAAAAAAAAACAATGCAAAAGAAAGAAAATAGTACAGGTAAGAGCAGAAATCAAAGAAATTAAAAACAGGTTGGAGCCATAGCACAGAGGTAGAGCACTTGTCAAGTATGTACAAGGCTCTGAGTTCAAGTCCCAGAACCCCCCAAAAACAAAAAAGCAACAAAGAAAATAAAATCAAAATAAGTGAAACTACATTTTATTAAAACTATCAGTGAAATCAATAAACTTCTAACTGTACTGACCAAGAAAAAAAAAAGACACAAATTTCCAAAACCAGCAATGAAGATGTTATCACTGAAGAGATTAAAGATATTAAAAGGCTAATAAGAGGATGTTACGAACAACTTTATGCCAATTCCTTCAAAGGCACAACTAGCGGCTGGGCCTGGCAGCGCACGCCTGTAATCCCAGCACTGAAGAGGCTGAGACAGGAGGATCGTTGCAAATTCGAGACCAGCCTGGGCTACAAAGTGAGCTCAAGGCCAGCCTGAATGGCATAGTGAGACCCTGTTTCAAAAAGACAAGGGTTGGGGATTTAGCTCAGTGGCTTAAAGTGCCTGCCTGGCAAGTGTGGGGTCATGAGTTTGATCCCTGGTGCTGCAAAAAAAAAAGCACAGCTAGCAAGGCACATTCACAAGAAAAAAATATCCTGAATCATCCTACAGCTATTTAAAAAATTTAGTCTGTAGTTTAAAACCTTTCCCTATGGTAAATTCTAGACCAGATGGTTTCACTGATAAATTCTTGAGTAGGAAACAATACCAATTCTATACAACCTCTCTGGAAACAAAAGTGGAGGAAAAACACTTTCCAATTTAAGTCAGTATCACTCTGACACCAAAACCAGACAAAGACATGAGAAAAGCAGCGAGAAAAGAAAAGAAGGTCGCCAGGTGCAGTGCTGCCTGGCTTTGTTCCAGTTGTCTGGGATGCTGAGGCAGAAGGAGTACTTGAGCCCAGGAGTCTGAGGCCAACCTGGGCAACAGAATTGATACCCTATCTCGAACAAAACAAGAACAGGAAAGAGGAAGGGAAGGGAAGGGAAAGGAAAAAACAACACAGTATCTTTTATAAACACAGATGCAAAAATCCTCAAAGTTTTAGTAAATTGAATGCTACATATGCAAAGGATACCGTTATTGTTTATGTCTAGATGTCTCCCTAAAGCCCAACGCCACATGCACTCATAGCGGGACTTTTGGGCAGTGACTAGATTGTGAGTGTGTGATACCGAGTGAGTCTGCAGATGGGTTTATAGCTGAGTGTGATGGGACAGGGAGCCTGATGGGAAGAGGTGGGTCACGTGGGTCACTGGGTGTGGCCTGGAAGGATTCCTACCCCTCCTCCTGCGTTCATCCTGTCTGCTTCCTGGTACCATCCCCTCTGCCATGGTACCATCTGCTTCCTGGTACCATCCCCTCTGCCATGCTGCCCTGCCTTGGAGCCAGCTGACTGTGGATTGAAATCTCTACAAACTCTCAGCCAAAATAAATCTTTCCTCCTTTAACTTGTGGGTGTTGGGTATTTTGTACCAGCAACAAGAAAAATAACTCAGATGCTATACTACAACTCAGTGGAATTTATCCTGAAATGCAAGGTTGGCTCAACGCGTAAAAATTATTTGCTAAAGCTCATCCTATAAATAGACTAAAGGAGAAAAATCATTTGATTTTTCAACAAAGGCAAGGAAAAATATTTGCCAAAATTCAACATCCGAGGTGAAAATTCTCAGCTGTGTTAGTCAGCTTTCTGTCACTGTGACAAAATACCTGAGATAATCAATTTAATAAGGGGAAAGGTCTCTTTTGGCTCAGTTTCAGAGGTTTCGGTACATGGCAGTTCTGTGGCTGCTGCTCTGGGTATGTAGTGGCCCTGTGCAACATGGTAGAAATGCTTGGCCGAAGAGGCCTGTTCACCTCATGGCAGGTGGGAAGCAAGAAAGCAAGCAAGCAAAGTGTTGGGGTCCTGGGTCTTCTTGTAAGGAACCCCACCCCCTTCTGTGACAACTTTCTCTACTAGGCCTCATCTTAAAAATGCTCTGCCACTTATCCATAGTGCCACAGCTGGTGACCAAGCCTTTAATAGGTGGGCCTTAGTAGGATACTTACCCCAAATTGTGTAGCATCAACAAAATAAGGCTTAGATGGTAATTTATTTAACCCAAGTAAGGACAACTGAAAAATAAGCAAAAAACCCTATAGCTGGGATGCTCAGTGACAAGACTGAATGTTTCCCCCTTAAAATCAGGAACATGGCAGGATGTCTATCCTCAGCACTCTTATCGCACACAGTACTGGCAGTTCTAGTAAATACGATAAAGCATACAGATCAGAAAGAAAGGAAGAAGTTTGTATTCAAGGACAACAATGTCTACAAAGAATCTACCAAAAAAAAAAAGCTATGAAAACTAATAAATGAGAAATGGTCACTGTCATTTAATATCACAGATTTTACTCCAAATTTTCTATCTCCAAATCCTGTCAAATAGATAACTTCACTTATTTCTCCAAATCTTGTCAGCAGGATATCTTCACCTATTTGTCCTCGGAACTCTTATGGCTCAGTATTTCTGAAGCTAAATTCATTATTTCTCCAAAGTTAGCTTTTTAAAAAATTACTCTATTTGATAACATCAGCAATTTATTTATCCTAATATAGTTTTCTAATGTTGATTTATCCATCTACCCTTTAAAAAATAAAGATCTGTCTTAGACTCTTACTCTTTCACTCCACATCTAATTGGTCACTCAGGCTATCAGTTAGTTTATGTAATGAACTGCGTCCTATCCCTGTAATCCTAGTGCTTGGGAGGCTGAGGCAGGAGGATCTCTGAGAGTTCAAGGCTAACCTGAGCTACAGTCAGTTCAAGGCCAGCCTCAATTACATAGTGAGACCCTGTATCAAAAAACAAAAGAAACAAACTGTCCCAAATCTAGAACTTTAAATCTTTTTTAAATTTCTTATAATTGTGCATGCTGACTTGTATCTTCTAGTCTGAACCATCTCAGTTGCAGCTGCTTGGTCTAGGGTGGTCTTCCACATACATTTGGGGCCTCAGCTGCAAAGGCTAGGATAGCTGGGTCACATAGGGCCTCTCTCCAAATGGTTTCCCCTCTTCTAGGAGGGCAGCCTTGATTTGATTATATAGCAGCAAAGGATTGTTGCAATAGGAGTATTAAATTCTGAAATGCAAGAAATTTTTGAGCCTCTACTAACCATTTCATTATGCCAATGACAAAAGTAAGTCATGAGAATTAGGAAGGAGACTTCCTCAGGGCATGGGTACAACTTGGTAAGAATTCGTGTGGTGGTGGCAGGGGGCAAGGGGCATAGCTGCCACAATCTACATTTAATCCCATTGATTCTATCTCTGTGTGACCCCGCCAGTCTCACTGTTACTCGGGAATTCACTGCACGGACAAGTTCAAGACCTCATCTCCTACCTATCATAATCTCCTAATTCAGCTTGCACTGTTTTTTGTTTTTGTTTTTTTTAGAAATAACTTCAAGAACAGTTTTAATACTTTATTTTCACATTGAGAACCAGATTAGCTTCAGCCTCAAAGAATATGTTTATTTAGAATTAAGTGAAAGCTGGCACAAGTTACATTTTTTTTTCCCCAACAGGAAATAGGTTAAAGGAATATAAAAGCTGAGACTGCTGATCAGCACTGGGCAAGATCCTGACGTGGCCAGAACACCAGGTGGCAGCTCCACACAGATCCCACCACTGTTGAAAATTGAGGAAAACAAACACATTTATTAACCATTGGCACATACCAGCTGCAGGATCACTTCCAACCAAAACTAACTGACCTTATAAAACTGGAATTAAAGAAAACTGGAGTAGATTTCAGCATATGAACTTCAGCCAGACATAAATATCTAGACCATAGCTCCCATTTTACAGATTAAAAGAACTAAAAAGCTCAGAGTACAGATCTTCATATCCTCCAGGTACCACATCTCGAATGTGACCAACTGCAGATTGAAAATATCTGAGAAACAATTCCGAAATCTGCAGTGAACATAAACAAACCTGCTCTTGTCCGTTGCTGCTTAAATAATACAGTGTAACACGGTTTTACATAGCATGCACCTTGCCTGCCTCGGGTATGGTAAATAATCCAGTGATGATTTAAAGTACACAGGAGGTGTGTAGGCTATGTGCAAATACTATACCGTTTTGTGCAAGAGCTTGAGCACCTGCAGATTTTGGTACCTACAGGGGTCTTGGAACCAGTCCCCCTTGGATACCAAGGGACCACTGTAGTTAAGAACTTGCTGGGCGTCCAACAGTGACCACAGAGTGGGGCTCAAATGACAATCACATTGAGGCAATCTGATTCGTTTCCTGCCCATTGCTACCTCATTAGAGCACGAAAATCAAAGTGTTACAACACACTGGAAGCCAGGGACATCCTTCCAAGGAAACGCAGCGTTGTGGTAGATGGTGAGTGAGGATCATCATCATCATCATCATCGTAACTCATGTTTGCATTGCACTTTATACATTAAAAGGACACTCAAATGCAGTCTCCCTTGCAGGTTTTCTGCACAATCACAACACTGCAAAGCCAGCAAGCATCACACAGGAGGGGATCCTGCTAGTGAGTGGCAGAAAACATTGCCCGTCCGCACTCAGTGTGAAAAGTGAGACTTCCGAAGGCAAGAGTGCGAGTGTGCACGCAACCCGTGCAGTGCCCATTTGTTTCCCTGAGGCCTGGAAGAATCTCAGGGTTCTGGGATGTACCAGGAGGCCAACAGGACAGAACTAAACCCTTTGCCCCAGGGTTCAGTCTCTCCTTAGGACACGCCTGGGCCCTGGCACCATGGGCCCAGTGTTGAGATTCCACTATCCTCACGCTGCTCTGTCCTGGAAATCATACCGTGAACAGGGCACTGGGACAGCGATGCCCAGGGAGGGGGTGGGCTGGCAGGGAGGAAGGGCAAGGAGAGCTGCAAGGAGAACCATGAGGAGGGGCACAGACCCAGCAGCCTGGGTGAAACCATCGTGTGGCTGGTCTGAGCTCAAGTCACAGATCTGGGCAGCAAATCCTGCTCTGGCACCTACTGGGTACCTGATGGTGGGTACACTGCAAAGCAGGGTACCAGATTCCTCACCTGGCCAGCAGAGCTGGGGAATCCACAGGGTCACGCGTTGCCTCCTCCTTGGGCTCTTCCTCAGCCACACCTGGGCAGCTGACCCACTTCACTGTCAGAGACAGCAACACAAGGCACATAGGTGATATTTTCTGCAGCTCTGTGATCTTGCGGAAGTCATTAACACTGTTAGTCTAGTTCTGCATCTCTAAGATGTGGGTTTAAATGTCTGGCTGTGAGAATCCCATTCAGAGTTTGTGCCCAAGGCCTAGCCTTTCATAAATGCCCCACCTGGTCTGCATTGTTAGAATCAGTATGTGAGTTATTGGAAAGCACAAATCTGATCATGTAACTGCTGCTTAAATCTCAATAGCTTCCGTTTGGCCATTAGATTACTCTTTAGTGAGTCTTTCATTTTCTAGTTCCTACTCACTTATGGCATCTCTTACTATCCTCTGCCACTTGTCCCACTCTTCTAAAATGAGTAAGTCTTTAAAGAGCCAAGGTATTTCCGTATCACAAGTTTTCATTTAGTATTGTTTCTCTCTGGAATGTCTTACCCTTGCTTTCGTCCTGCAAAATTTAAGGAAGTATACCTTGTCTGATAAAGTTAAAGACTCTCAATTTTTACTTCTGGTTATTTATTTATTTATTCATACTTCTGTTACATCTCATAAAACCTTCAAATACAGCCAGGCAGCCGGGAGTGATGGTGCACTCCTGTAATCCCAGCACTCGGGAGGCTGAGGGAGGAGGATTGTTGCAAGTTTGAGACCAGCCTGGGCTACAAAGGGAGCTCAAGGTCAGCCTGAACTGCATAGCGAGACCCTGTCTCAAAAAGACAAAACAAAATAAAACAAAACAACAACCAAAAAAAAAAAAAAAAAAAATACAGCCAGGCATGGTGATGCACACTTGTAATTCTAGCACTTGGGAGGCTGAGGCAGGAAGATCCTTGCAAGTTCAAGACCAGCCTGGGCTACAAAGTGAGTTCAAGACCAGTCTGAACTGCACAGTGAAACTCTCTCAAAAAGACAAAAAACAAACAAAACCAAACCTTCAATTATAGTGTTTACTCCCATCTACTGTAATTATTTGTTTGCAGACCTGTTCAACCACTTACTTCCTGTGGGATAGGGACACTCCATCTTTGTGGGTGTGGTAGGGGACACTAGGAAATGAACCCAAGCCTTCTGAGTTACAACTTTATCCCTATTTTCATTTTTTATGTCAAGCCAGGGTCTTGCCAAATTGCTTTGTTGCCTAGGCTGGGCTTAAATTTAACCATCCCCCTGCCTCAGCCTCCCACAGTGCTGGGATTACAGGTGTGCCCACTATACCCAGCTACATCTTTTTTAAAGTATCTCTTATATATCTACTACAATTTTTGACAAGAACCCAACAAATGTTTTTTAATTAATCATTTGAAATTAAAATGTCCACGCTGCTGAAATGTTAACAGTATGTCACCCCCTTAGGTTCTTGTGGAAAGGGCTCTGGATTTTGAATCACTGAGACCTTCAGGATTCATTCATCACCTCCAGAGACCTAGAGACAGTTTCTATCAGGATGCACTGAGTTTGTTTACATGAGTTGGAAGGGTCAGTAATCTGGACCACAAAAAAAACAAAACAAAACAAAAAACCCAACTGCAGCTAATAAATGTACTAATGAAACTTGGTATGCTTTGTAAATGTATAATAATGACAGCATTTACAATAAAAAAATGCCACACAATGTGAAAAAATAAAATGAAAATGCTCATTTCCAACATCTAGAGGATAATGAAAAGAAAATTTACCAAATAACAGTCCATCCTGAAGTCAAATCTCAACTCAGCGCCCTTCCTCAAATATGCTACATTTTAGTCGAGCTATTTGGGTGAAATGCAGTACCAAATGTACTAACAAATTTCCAATGTGAACTGATACGCCTTCAACGTGTTACATGTATGTTAAAAATGATAAATCTAATGTATTAGGTATACTAAATTTATAAATTTACCAAATGTTCCAAAGTTACCAATGTACAGAAACATACCGGTGCTCCTTTGTGGCTGTATATTGATTATGTGAGACTGTTTTCTCCCCTAAATTCTCATACATTTTACTTTTGGGCTTTTCGTTTTTTGTTATGGTTTTTTGAGACAGGTCTCAGTATATAGCCCAGGCTAGCCTCAAAATCATAGCGATCTTCCTGCCTCAGTCTCCCAAATGCTGGCATTAAAGGTGTGCTCGCATACATTTTAAAGTTTAAAAAAATAAAGTTTAAAATAAAAATATTCACATATTGTAGTTGGGACAGTGGTATGCACATTGAAATACATCTGCTTGGGAAATTCTCTACAATCCAGAGCACGGCCCTGTCTCGCTGACCGCAGAACCTAATTTGGCAAGAAATTTAGTCAAGCTCAGAGAAGACCTGTGTACACACACACACACACACAAGGAAATACCTTAATAGTAAGAAGCAGATCTAATACTGGTTTTGGATTTCAAGGAGGAAGAGTGCTTTTCTACTCAAGAGAAACGATCTGATAACAGAAGTAATGTGATTTAAATACAGCCTCAAAGTGGGTAATTGATGTTAAACATCGGATTCACTTATACTGATAGGAGAAAGGAACGTGCAATTTCACGGTTAATCACACGCCAGCAATTTTGGCAAGATATTCGTGAACGGCTTTAAATCGGGTACGCAGTGACCAATAAAAGGCAAAACAGGGAACCGAGTTTTCACTGGGCACTGCGTTCACACCGGGTCTATGCGTGTGCCGACTTTTTTTCCTTCTGGGGAGGGCACACCGCACCACAACAGGCCCTCCCCAAAGTTAGTTCGGTCCACCTCGCACGGACTCTTTCAACAACCACAGGAAAGATAGTCCTGTGCTTCCTTGAGCTCGTCTCTATAGACACCGACACGGCTCCCTACAGACAGTACCAAACAGGACAGGGTTTCTCCAATTTTATTTTCACCGCACGCAAACTCTCCAGCACTTATGAATTCACGTTTTGGCTGGGGCTCGTTCACACCGCGCCGCCTCGGGACCGCAACGAAAACCCTGCTGTGCCACAGCGTCACCGGCCACCTGCCGCAAGGGGGTCAGCAGCTGCGCCGGGAGCGGGGTCCGGAAACCCGGCCGCCCCCGCCGCGCCCTTCCGGAGCCGCGCCGAACGTTCCCGCGAGCCCCGACGCCTCGGGAGGGGAGAGGCCTGGGCTGGGGACCGGAGGAGACGGGCTGGCAACGGCCCCTCGCTTCAGGCCCCGGCTCCGACGGTAAATTCCGGAGCCTGCACCCACTAAACACTCAGACGCCGGGGCGTCCGCGGCCTGCGGCGGATCCCGCTCGCACTGCACAACTTCAGCCCGGACGGCCACGTAGGGGGCGGAGCGTGGGGGCCTCGGCGCGACGTGGGGGCGGGGCCGGCCGCGGGGCGGGGCTAGGGTGCCGGGAGGGGCGGGGCGCGCGCCCGAGGACGTCAGGGAGCGCGTGCGCCGCCGCTGGCCGGGCTGGCGCTGCAGCGGTTGGAGGGTGATGGCTGTGGCCGACGGGCTTGGCGCGGCGCGCGCGGCTGTTCCCTCTGTGGGTGCCGAGGCCTCCGCCCGCCCCCGGTCATGAGAGGTCAGGCCTGGGGAGGCGGGCGGCCGGGGGGCCGTGGCGGAGGGCGAGGGA